>QRAM01000414.1:60174-81858 GCA_013436055.1 Halocynthia roretzi
GGAAATTCTATGGTGGTTCTGTATTCTGACAAATTGAATTTCCCTTTACGCGAAGCAGGAGGCAGGCTTCCTGTCAACACATTAATAATAAGCCGTACACGTGTTTATTGTAGTCGAATATTCATAAATTAAAGTAATTACAGTATCGTATATGCCAGCCGATATATTGACCTTTAAATTTCTGAGGATTATTTTAGGTTTTAACCTTTATTCGTCAGATACGTCCGGAATAAGGCAATACCACTTCCATCTAACTATCAAGAATTTGTATGAGTTAACCTGTAGCTTAGCATGCAAGTAGTATATAAGACTTGAATCTTTCAAACAAGTTGTGGTACAACTCAAATTATACACTGACATATAGGTTGGTATAATAGCAAATGTGAAATCAATTATATGTTTTCTGGTACTGTGACAGCCTTGTTTTTGTTTCTACCAAGTATAAAGAACTTTAGTTTATTAATAATTATATTTTTGCTTTATTACTCTATTTCTAAGTATACACTGTAATTCGTCCGAACTGATCCTTTAGTAACATGTTCCAATCGACCGGTATCTACTGTAAATGTAATTCGTACAACGAACATGTTTCAGATTTACATTTCCAATGAATTCATTGATTGATCATATCCAAGCTGATAGGGTAACTTGTCACATTAACCCTTCATTGTCAAATCAATTTCCTCTCTTGTAACGACATGCCGAAATGACACAACGATCATACAAGGGTCAATCAAGTCTAAGAAGCCTCAGGCCATTCATTTTAGTCCAAAACATTATCATTGCTGTCTTTCTCTCTGGCCTACTTATGATTCTAGTAATATAAATAGAAATGGCAATGTCTAGAACGTTTTGCTAATACAAAACCTTGCTAAGCCGGATATCGGATGAAGGGAACTAAATCTGAGTCAAGAAAATCACTATGTTGCAATTTATGATATTAACTCTTTTTATTTTAATATACTGTAATGTTGAATGATTTCATAAAATAAATATTTATTTATATGTTTTATAGAGTAATATGATGATTACAGTCATTTTATTACTGTGTATCATGTTGTTCAGTGTATATATATTCCCAATATCGTTCACATATACACCATCATCTCCCTACTATCGATTAACTCGGATAATGACTTGGTGACTTCAAACTGGAAATACTGATGTTACTGCACTTACCTGAACCCAGCAGGGAAAGTGTGACGCATACCAAAACATTATCATTGGCTTCTATCTCTTCGGCAACTCATAAATTCCAGTAATATAAGAATGGTGGTGTGACGCATCGGTTTTTCTAACTAAAGAAATTCTTTATATCGTAACACTGTTCATTTCATCTAATTTTACTCCTTTCGCTCGCGATTAGCTGGAAAGCAATTCACATTTTGAAGCCTTGATAACTCGCTCACACAAACCATTACTCCTGTTGGTTTTTGAATTCATTTTATGTACAGCAACATTTCACTTGTATGAAAGATCCTAGTTTTTATACTACTTGCACATGCACACAGTAGTGTACTAATTCTATCACGTCAGAAAAGCATTACAAAATAACTAATTATAAAATAACTCTTAATTTTTGTCTTGATAGGATTCTTCGCGTCCAAAGGCAAACCTTGATACATCAGACAGTAATGATGCTGCATACCAGGCACTTACAATGTCAAGGGTAAGTTTGTATTGAGACACCCTAACAGGGGCAGTGTGATGCATGTCCGCCCTTCTGAGCATAATTTAGCGGTCTGCACAACTTAGAGGGAACGCATATTATTTTGAATGCACGTTTCGAGTCAAAAAATCTCCTGATATTTAGTGGGAATGTGGCAAAATTGATTGGACCATTATGTAATTCTGCATTGATATTTTTACGATGAGTCATCTCTAGCTCATCTCTGTGTCTATTTGGTCTAGCTGATCTGTAATTTCGAAGTTTTTCTTTTGCAGTTGAAGAGAAAACTTCAAATGCCTGATCCAAATGAAAAGCAGACAGGTAAGAAACAGCTTCAGAATTTAATGCAAGCTTTAGCTTACTGTATTTCTAGTGACACATCTCTTAAGGCGCATCACTTAATTGGAAAAGTAATCGCTTGGTCATAGATATGGTCGTTAGTTTTGATAGTCCAGAAGGTTACTTCTATTATATACATTGAACCTTCGTTACAACCGACTACAACTGGGGGTAATGGGTGTCTGATTTAAATGAGAGAAATATATGGTGGTGGGTCACCAATCTGATCAGCAGGGTTGGGATGAACTGGGTAAAAGAATTGGAAGTCGTGATATCAAAAACAAGGTTGGAAGATGGTGTTAATATCAATGAAATTTGCAGGGCAAAACAGCATGTGTTTAAAGATGCTTCCGGGAGTCAACAATGAATGGTTGGTCTGCCATCTAGCGGACATTCACTGAAGCAAAGGATATGTCCTTGTAGAAAAACCCTGAGTTGTTATAGTTTTTTTTGCATCATTTTTTACAGGATACGGAGAAAACAACAACGCAATACATCAACAAGAAACGAAAAAAGTGAAACATGACGATAATAACAAGAGTAATCAAAGACAATCTGGTAAGTGGTTTGTTCAACATGGTGGTTCTTAACATTTACATTTATCAGTTCCAATATTTGACGAACAGAACCTCGAGTCTCCCTGATCACATTTCTGTAATCTACTTCGCGGCTTGGTTAGCAGGTTTTTTTACCACGCTGAATCATTTCTCGACCAAGTATAGAAATTAAACACCCACTGATACGTCACCGAGATAGAGAAGTGTTTCGATACTGCATATGACCAAGAATGAACCATGTGGATTATATAACATAATGAATCTATAGCACCTCATCACACCTACCTCCCAATAACCCAGTAACAATGCACTTCAATTAACAGGAGTGTTTGCTAGGTTTTATACGGCTCTGTAACAAATTCAGTCATGTTAAGCTGCGTTTTGTACATGTGTGCAGGCTTCTAATCTTTAGTTTGTATGTTATAGTAGTCATTAAGTTATAGTTACCAAGATTATTTCTTTCGGTCGCAGATTATCAAATACCAAACGTTTCCGTACAAATCGTTCAAAAGTTTGGCAACGAAACGGCTAAAAGAATCGAGACCACCGTTAATGTGCAGTCAACGATGCAAGGTAACACAACGGCAATTGTTTCAGTAAAATGATGTCATTGTAGTGATGATGTCATTTTTATTTATGCCTATGCTGGTGTATAAGCCGAATCATAAAGCATAAAAAATATCACAAAAACCTGGGGCTGACTAATACGCTAAGCATAAAGTTGTTGATACATGGCAGAGATGAAAATATTGCCATGACACCAGCAGGCATACATCCATGCGGTAGTATACTAATTCTATCATGTTAGTCTTGTACCACAACTTGTATGAAAGATTCAAGTTTTATATATTACTTGCATGCTAAGCTGCTGGTTAACACATACAAATTCTCGATAGTTAGATGGAAGCCTTATTTTAAGGGTCGACTTGTCTAGCGAATACAGACTAAAATTCAAAAATACACTGAATACACAAATTTATTCAGAATTTAGACACTTGTAAGCCAGCATATACATTGGTGACGAAAACGACTAGTATCTAGGTTTTCCTTTCGGCAATTTTACAGTTCAACAGTTAAAAAGATTTGTTTTCTTTCAGATTCGCAGTCTGTGAGTGTCAATGTTGGTTCAAAGAATATCAAGCAAGAAATGGTCAATGAAGTTCAACATATGAACCAAGGGAGCATGGTGAGAATTAGAATTGAATGTCATTTTCATGGCTTTTGGTTTCTCTCTTTTCTTGTTTGTCTTGGACCAACTTTGTCATATCTCAAGAGATGTTTACCAAATTTCATCCATTGGCACAGGATCCAGAATGAAAACTGATCTGATTATATTTTTTTCACAGAATCAAAGAGTGCTACCAAGTGATGTGAATTGCGGTGACAGCACTGATTTCAGTGGTTTGCTCGGTGACTTGGAAAGTGAATTCGACATGGTAAACTGCTCTTGTTTGGATGTTTGAATAATTCTGTTTAAATTTATTTGTTGTCCACATCAGTAGAGAGTTTAAAAACACTACATATTGAATCCTTTACCCGTCCTTTTGCTTTCGTTGCATCAACAACTCCATCAAGTGTTGACAATTCCTCCCTGCTGCTACCTAGTGTTAAAACTCGACTATCGATGTTATTCTTAATTTTAGCATATTCAAAACTTATCCTTGCCATTATGTGTATGCTTGCCCCATCTAGTGCTGAACTTTAGCCTTATCTATGCAGAATTTACTTGACGAATGGACAAATGCCATGACAGAAGATGACGTTGACGAACTTCACAGAGTTTTTCTTACTTCAGATTCGCAAATGGCGTCGCAGACACAGCAGCAAATGACATCACAAGCTCAACAGGTTAGATACCGGGAAAAAATGGAAGGGAAAAATTCGTATAAATTTATGTTAGTAGCCATTAGCCAGTGTTGGTTTTATTGCAACGGATAATCCGTTGAACAACAGCAGCACCTGATTGAACATGATAAAAAGGGCACAATAAAAATGATGTGATTCTGAAATGATATATATTGACATGAAAATGATTTTGAATGCTAAGTGACAGTACTGGAGTCCATAAGCCATAAGGGCTGAAAAATCGAACCTTGATTATCCAAACGTGCGCCGGTCCCGACAAGTTCGGATGATCGAGTGTTTACTGTAGATGTGAGTGTATATTTCTGACCTATAATAAGATCAGGGAAAACAATAAACCCCTCCAGTAATAATAAAAAAATATTTAATCTACAGATGACGTCAGCGTCGCATCACATGTCGTCAGGGCAACACTTAGCAGCACAGCAGAATATTATACAACAGCAACAACAGCAATCGAATGCGCAAATGCAACAACAACAAAGACAACAACATCCGAGCAACGCACAGATGCTTTGTAAGAGCGAAAAGGTCGATATGTTTCACGGATTTCATGGAAATAATGTGAGTTTATGTTTGAAATAGTAATTCAATGTTAACCAATTTCAAGTTTTCAAGAACAAAACTCACTTGCAAGTAGAAAATTCTTTAATCGTAGCTTATTGTTACTGGAAAATTTCTGAAAATGTAAAAAATATCTCAAACAATTTCAGCCATCACCGGATTTTCTACAAGCTGGTCCTTTCCAGTCATTTTTTAGCGCTGAATGTGTGACATGTGAAAATAAAAATTGGTAATAAATAAACACAGATTTCAAGTAAGAACGATGTAGAATGATTTCATATCACGATAAACAGACAGACAGACACACAGACGCAGCTTCTTCTTCATTTATGAGATTATTATTATTATATTGTTTAACAGCGAACTGAAGCCTCCCGAATGCACTGTATTTTAAAAATAGACGTTTATTTGAAGTTGCTTAAATTGTATTTTGTTTTTAGATTGACAGCAAGAAAGACAATCCTCCGCCGACGAGGATCCAACGTAACATGACACAGCAGAATATATCTGCCAATATAATGACTCAGCAGTCGATGAGATCTAACATGGGTCCGGGTAATTTCGGGTCGAACCATTCGTCTCAACAGAACATATCTTTAAACATGTCGTCATCGAACAATTTCTCTTTGCGAAATCAGCAAAATATTTCTGCGAATATCAGCAGTAATAATATGACGACTAATAATAATAATAACCTAACAAGCCAACACATTCAAAGATTGAATCAACTCTCTGTCAATTCCCAATTTTCACACGAAGCGCCAGTCGAACCGCCTCGACTTTTCCATCCTCCGGCAGCACAAATGTCACAGGTTGGTTATAGCGGGGAAATGTGGGTATTGTTCCGTGTATATGTTGCGCAACGACTTGCACACGCAGAATGGAAAATGCATGTTTTCCCATCCAAGCATCGAATTATGTTATGACGTCACGTCAGTTATTCGTGTGATTATGATATACAATACTTAACCCATAAATCCAAAACTCAAATGAACTTGTATTTTGGGGTGTGTAACTCACCCTACTGCAGTGTCTGTTTGGGTTATTATGTCAGGTATGTAACTCCCCAATTTATTAGTTCTTTGCAGTTGCAGTTGCCAGTTTTCTATGCTGAGTCCAGACAATCAGAATACTTTTGATTAACTTTTAATTTCATTGCAAAATATAATTTTTTTTTTTTAATTCAAGTTTATTGTTAGGGTTTGGGTTTCTGCCAGTATTAAATTTTCTCTATTCCTGTGATGTCCTCACATAAAAGAACAATCCTGCGTTTACGAGTCGTCTCGGTAACATATATACGTAAATTACCCATCCCACTACTAAATGATAATATTTTTACTCGAATCCGAAACCCTGCATGTCATAAAACTGAATATTCTCATCCAGAGTCAGGCTGGATATTATGAATCTCATTCTCAACAACTGAAACAACTGGCTGAAAAAAGATGGGGAATAAATGGTTCCACTTCAGTTAACATGACCTCTGAAATGAGAGCACCACAAACTTTCACTCGTAAGTAAAATTACATTTAGTTTTACATTACCATACAACACTGCACATATGTACATATATTCACCACCTTCAAATTTTCTTTGTACTTTTTCTAGAATATCATTCCAATGAAATTCCTCCGATGAGTCAGCCTTTAAATATGCCGAATCATCCTATGTCATCGGTTCCTGGCACGCAGAGACTTTCACACCTGGATCCAAACGTGTACAGGTTGGTTAAAAATATCTTGATGTTGTTTCATGAGCATTCGTGGAAAGTGCAAAATATTTAAAATTAAGGTAGAAAATGTGTCTATATATATAAACAAAATGGTGTTGTATTATGTCTGTCCTCTATGTACTTACACAGGGGCATTGGTAATAGTGACATGCCGTGGGGCAAATAGCTAAATTGGGTCAGCACCCCCCAACAGCCTGGGTCTGTCTACATTTCCTGAAAATGGAGTACAAACGCACATACCCAATTTTTTTATTCCTACCTCTGCAGTCGTCCATCACAGCAATTCATGCAGAACCAGCAACGTTCTGGCTCGATGATGATGCAACAATCGATGTCTTCTCAAATGCAACATGAAGCTATGATGAAACAAAGGAATTTACAATACCAACAAATACAGCAGAGCAATCAGAATAATTACTATAACAGGTAAATAACCTTTTCAGTTGTAAAAAGAAATCATAAACAGTGGTGCTGCGTACTTATCCGCTCCAGGAGGCTTTTCAAACTCTGAATTGTTCGTATGAATCAGTTTTCCCCATTAGAAATAATGGAATTTAAATAAATCCGTTCCCAGACCCTAATTCGAACACATTTCAATAAACTTAAACAGTAAATACACATAATTCTAGGTAAAAATAACAGAATCAAATGCCCTGAGTACAGTCAAAGTTCATTACTTCGACGTCAGTTAACTGATTTGATGTTTCTGGCAAAATGTAATTCTTAGTTAGATCCCAAAGAGGAGGACAAATTGATGCAGAATGCTCAAACAGATCCAACTCCGTATCCAACACACTTGGATGATGTTCATTGTTTTTACTTTGTTTTTTCTCAGAATTCCAGAAAGTCAACACCAACAAATGTCGAGCAACAGTCAGGCAATGTCATTCCAGACAGATGGTAAGTGACACATAATATCTTCCCAGTGCCCTCAAATATGTACCCTGGGTAGCATGCAGTAAACATTATAGTGATAAGATATATTAGTTTACATTGATGATTTGGAAAAAATATGCAGTATATGTCGGCAGTCGAATCTTAAAGCATAAAAAACTGTCGACTAATAAGCCGAGCATAAAGTTGTCCAACATGACAGAGATGAAAATAAGGTCATGACACTACCAGCAGGTCTACATCTACATCTACAGTGGTGTACTAATTCTATCATGTTAGTCTCGTACTACAACTTGTATGGAAGATCCAAGTTTTATATACTACTTCAGGGATCAATTTATAATATGCTGACATATACAATACATTACATCAATCATATGCTGAGCGTGTTGTTTTATTATTTCCACTGACGTCTACCACAATTTGTGGGGGTGAACGTATTAATAGGAAATGTATTGCAGTGTGCAAATACAGAATATAGTAATTTAAATTGTTATTCAACACAGGACTTCCATCTTGGAATACTCATGGCTCTTCCTGGCCAGCAACATCCCAGATACCTCCTCCAATGGCCAGGATGAAACCTCCAACTCCGGAACTATCTCACGGGAGCTACAACATCTCTGACATCAATGTTGATTTAAATATTCTGGACGAGATCCTCAAAGTTCAGAGTTGAATCCTCTTTTACCTCTCTACAAATTTAAGGCAAGTGGCGAAAAAAAGAGTTGAATCCCTATTTGATCAATGATGGCAATTCTGTCCCCAAAGATGGACCCCAAATTTCGCACCAATCTAACTACCCTTTGTTGCCTCCTCCTGGATCATTAAGATGGGTGGGCAAAGCATTAATATGGATGGGCAAAGCATAAACATCCGCCCCCAGTCCCCAATCGAAATAGGGTAAAACCTTTAATGTTACCTTTAATGGCTTAAAATAACAAGAGTGATACTACTTATTGCGAGACCAATTCCAGTATCTGCAATGAAAAAATAACCATTAGATGATGCTAGAGAATGTACCAGCCTATGTGTGTGAGTTGTCTTGGTAACGAATGCACGGAAATTACCGATATTATATCAGGCACCATCTAAAACAGAAGTGCGATTTCCGATTCCATTATGCTGTTAGTGTGTCGTTTGGTTGTGCTGACTCGTGTCATGTCATCATGATTCATCAATTTTACAATTTCAACTTCACTCTTTTAATTTTCCCTTTTTTTAATATTGCTGAGTTTTAACTTGAAAAAGATATTTCTCCATATTGCATTAAATAATTTTATTATGAAGGAAAATTTTGATATTTTTTTTTGAAATTTCTTTGTTGATTTTACTTTTTTTATCTAATTTTTTTCAGTGCTGGTGAGAAAGACATAAAGGAAATTGTCCCAGCTATCCCACATATACCCCAACCCCAATTATTAACGTCCCATCGTTCTCTGAGACTTACATATTACATCTCCTTGCTCTAGCGTTAATGTTATCACGCTACCTGTTCAATGTCTTTTTCACCCTATCTAGTAAAGTGTAATGAAAATATGATGTTCTACATGATCGTCATATACAATTGTATCTCCAAGTTTCGTACTTTAGTCATTTACATGCCCGATGCTGGCATACAACTATGTATTGACTTCAGTGACCAGCTTATAATTACAAGGCATCCCTAAAGATGTCATTATAAAATAATCTAGGCCTGGAAAGCTATATGGCTATATAAGCTATTGGCTTCAGCCGTCACAAATCATATCACAATGCGTCAATGAAGGTGTCGCTCTCGACAGGGTCCCCGGAATGCCCCACCTTACCCCTCATTTCTGTGTTACTGCCCCTCAACTTCCATTCACAGCTTGTTCCAAAGGAATAATTTTTCTTTTGTACAGTTATTTTATACTTTTTTTTTATCTGTTTTCTTTCGAACCTAATTAGCTCGAACGTTACAAAATATTGCAGTGTTCTCGTCTCTTCTGTAGCTTTGGGTTCAAAAACAGTATTTTTGCCATTTTTTTCTGTAAATAGATATTTAAAATTCATCCTCTGGAATAAATATCATTGCCTAAAGGTTAAAGGTCAGTTAAAGATAGGTTGCGTAGGACAAGGAAATGGTGGTAAATGCGTGTCCATTTTATGTCCAATTCACAATTACCATGATCCCGAACGGCTGTTGTTCACATCTGGTCTCAAACTAAATGTGAAATATAAAATAAAAGCAAGAGGCGTCCACTATGATTCTTCCAGGGACGAAGGACATAGTTCAAGTTCCCAGCATTCCTCGAATTTTCATTAGAATGAGACAAAAATAGAAGTTTATTCCATAGTTACTACTAACATGATGTAGGTATGATATTTGTTGGCTGTTGGTCTTGATTCAAGCAACGAACTGCATTCGGTGCAGCTCAGTCCCGTGCTTACAACACGCTGGTTGTGCCGTACCTGTACCTGCTTTGAATACATTACGCAGTATCAACTTTTCCCAGTTGATATTAAATGAAAGGAATTGCTGTCCATTCATTACATGTGTATAGGAAATTGTATGATATGTACTTTGATTCATTCCAATGATCTATAACTGGAGAAGGGAAGGAGGTCTAGAAGAAACTTTGTACCCTCCCACGTAAGCATTCGTGTTTTGCAGCATTTCCAACATTCAAATGCAGCAATCATTTGATAGGAAGTTGCCAACAGCGTTTGGGAGTATTTCCATTTCTTATTGAATAATTTCCTGTTATGAAACTTCACATCAGAGCGTTCGCAATCGCAGGAAACCGTTAATATGTTGATATATAAGATGCAGAATGTCGCTTGAACCTACAATTGCTGTTGCAAGTGTTTTTGGTGTACAGCTACGAACTAAAGTGCTCAAAAATGTTCTGCAATACATTTGCTGTTGTTCTTGTGGTTGTGGTGAGTGTGACTGCCATTGAAGCCACCAAGTCTTGTCCTGGTAATCTGTTTTTATATATTTATATTTTCAACTTTAATTTATACGTTAAATACTGATTTAATTGCATTGAAATACTTTCTCAGGATTTACCTTGGGCGAAGAATGTTTTTACGTCAAACTCATCCCCCTGAAACTGATGAATTATGACTCTGCCAAAAAGGTTTGCTCAGCTGATGGAGGACATCCTGCCAATATTCATGACAGAGATCAGTACAATGATATCATGAGTTACTTAAGGACAAAGACATCTAACAGTATTCAGGTCTGGCTTGGAATGACATATGACCCGCAGGTGATTATTTTTCTGTTGTTATTTGACATTGTTTTTCAAGGATTTTTATGTTTAACTGCAGTTGGGTTTCGGCTTTCTATATTAAGCCAATTCTTTTAGAATTACCTACTTGTCCAAGATGTACAAGATGATCAGTTTGTTCCCAAATTTATAGAAATGTTTGCAAGTTTCAATAATCAATATATATATATTACTGTAATTATTTTGCAATGGCCGAATGTCCTCAAATATTACATATTATAATGAAAGAAATAAGAATTTCAACACAATGTAACACATCATTGCAACAACCGGTGAGCCTTAGGTCAATGGCAGTTTCATCTCTAAACAGTTTGGTTTAACTTATAGAATAACAACATTAGACTATACAATGGAACGGTATCGGAATTCGTTGACTGGCGTCCAATTTATCCAGTGAGAAAGGAGGAATTGCCTAACTGGACCCAGATGGTGGTTTATGCAAGAGATAAACCTTCTTTCACTGAAGGAATGGGCAACATTGCTCCGACTACTAAGCTGCGGGGAGTTCTATGTGAAAGTCCGGCAATTTAAATCATGCTAAGTAAAAAAATGCTGTTATAAAACTTATTAGAAATTCCCTGAAATCACAGCTTGTCCATGTATCATATCAATTTATTGTAAATTCTCATATATCCGGAACATTCCACAAAAAATAAAGTTTAAACAGAAATCAGCTTTTATTGTTTTCTTTGTCGGTCGACTCCGGAATCTGTTTCGTTTTTCTATGTTGCGGAAAAACTTCCCACGGACTGTTGAGATCGAACTTTCGAAATTCCTGAGCGAGTTCGACAGGTTCCCTCACGATACGTTGAAGTTCGTCATCAAATCGTACCTGAAAACCAACAAATTGTATTGATAATAACTCGTACAGCCGTGGAGGTTAGCTGTGAAGATTTCCAGTTCAATCGGGTCACTCAGTCTTGGGTTATGATGTGTTTTTGCCCCCTACCATTTTAAAGTCAGTTTCCATTACCTCATAGTAACCGGTCAGCGGAAAATCCTTTCGAAGTGGGTGTCCATTGAACCCATAATCTGTCAGTATCCTCCGTAGATCGGGGTGATTGCGGAAAAACACTCCATACATGTCCCAGACCTAGTAAAAGTAAAATTTATTTGATGGTTAACCTCAGTAGTGGTAATCAGCTTCATAAACTAGAACTAGGGATGTTTATATTATATAACGACCTGGAAACTATCATTATCGTACTCACCTCTCTTTCATACCAGTTTGCTCCAGCATACACTTCACACGCAGAGTCGACTGGTGTCAGCTCATCCGTGTACGTCTTCACACGAATTCGTTGATTGTACGTTAACGATAAAAGGTTGTAAACGATCTGAGAAAGTAGTAACATATTGAACTACATGTCACAACTAACAGTTTTGTCTAGTAAGGTAATTGTCTCGGGTTTGTTAGAAATTATTTTCACCCGGCTCTGTACTATCAAAGGAAAAATCACCTCGAATCTATAAGCTCTCGTTGGAACATCAACAGCTGTGATGTCAGCCAGCGAATGAAATTGACTCAGTGTATTGAGACGAAGAAAACTCAATGTTGGAACGATACCGTCCGGTTCAATTAGAATTTCAAGTTCGTTTGTGTGAGTTACTTGAACCTATGAAAATTCATAAAGTTAGATATGTAAAACATCTTTATACAGACATGCTTGAACGCTCAGTCCCCAAACCTGCTGAACATATTTTGAAAGGCAATTCGCAACGTAATCTCCGAATTCAACTAATTTGTGTCGCACAACCTCGTTGCTCACCTTTACAGCAGCTGAAAATTAAATTAGCGATCTAATCAGTGCTACACGACCTATTATATTCGTTGTTACATGTGCAGTAACATGATATGTATTTTTATCCAGAGAAATGAATTAAAAATTGTAACGACATACGCAATTGATCTGCACGAGATTGATCGCTGCCTACTTCAGGCTTCATTGCTTTGGGAGTTGTAGAAATTGGCCTGGATGCAAAATTACTGACAGAAGCAGCGCGGAGAATGCCTGAAATAGATAAACATCCGTTGATAAATCTTGTAATTTGTTTCCGCATGGTTTGTGACTTTGGATATAGGGGGTGGGCCTACTTACTCAAGCACCAGAAGTGCTAGGTTATATTTATTAATATGGATGTCTGTGTGAACGTCATAAAATCAAGTACCACAAGCTTTAAGATAAAATTACAAGCCATCTTGATATCAATTACAAGAACGATATGATAGAAATAAGAAAAATTTCCCGTTTTTTCGACGTCTAATCATTCTCTGAGACTTACATCTCCTTGCCTTTAGCGTTAATGTTATCACTCTACCCGTTCAATGTCTTTTTCAATGTATCTAGAACAGTGTACAATAAGTTAAATGAATTACTTTACCTTTATTTCTTACAGCAGTAGCTGCGCATCTTGAGATGCAACGAACTAGCGAAGCCATTTCGCCCCAAAACCAACCGAATTTTTAGAGCAAAAATTAGTGTAAATCTAACGTTGACTTGCTAACATCGTCCTAGAAGATACAGCTGGAAAGCATTACAACCGCCAAAGATGGTATGGCGGTTGGGTGTACCGTCAAAAACAGTAAAAGCCGTGACTACAATATTCTGCACTGTTGATAGCATTTTCCAGCTTGTGTTACTTTTATTTTTGATATATATATTTGCTTGAGGTTTTTCACCCTTTGATTCAGGACAAAATAGGTTCTGATATAATTGTCCATGTCAATATCAATCGCCATATATATATTTTCACCAATAAAATTATTCATTTACATATTTAGGCTAAGATTTATAGTGGGTAAAAATGAAGAGAACTCATGGGTCTCTGGGGGAGATGCACCCAAATAATATAAAGCATTGTATTTTGCATTCTCTGTTCTCGTAACGTAACTAAGATGATCTAAGTTTCAAGAAACTGTTGCTTATTTACTTTTCTTTGTTTTCGTTCTGCTTCATTGACAAAGGATGAAAGTTCGTTTACTATGAAAAATAATTAATATTTAATTTATAATTTTGATTTTTTTCATTATTTTTGGATACTTTTACCTCAATTACTTTATTACCTTTTATTTTATGAAGCGTTAGAAGAAATATTGAAGATACAATACGGTGAGTAATGAGTATGGCAGTAATACTTCAGCATTAAATCATTTTAAGTTTTGAAAAAGTGAGATTCAAGATAATGGAGCCGAAAAAAAGGAAATTGAACGAAGGCGAAAGTAGAACTATGAGAAAATGGAAAAATTCGAATGGTTCAAGTACGTTTATTTATCAATTTTTACATTAAGCTAAGCTAAGGATTATTAACGCCTCATTGAAACGGATTAATAGGGGTGACGGTGCCCGTTTCAGACGATACCTTAGTTTACTGATGGTAGGGGTGGGTGATAGTGTATACATGTACGATATTGGAAATATATATTCACTAAACAACATGATATACAGTAACAGAATGACAGAAAATACTGTAAACATCATATAACTATATAAAACATATAAATATTGAGATTCAAGTACTGGTTGATGACGGTCACTGACGGCTTTCTAGTATTTAACTACTAAAAACATCTACAATGACCCATCGCATCGATTCGGGGCACGCGACATTAAAACACCTCACATTTTTTCCAACATTATATGTTTAATTTTGTTAATAGACTCTTTAACTATTTAGAATCAAACTCAATGACGGTCGAGGTCGACACAAGGTCGCCAATCATCGCTCTTCAAAAAATCGTCGGTCGAAAATTGCGAGTCGGAGAGTTGGCAAATCATGAAATCTATTTACAAGATATCAAACTTCATCCAATGCTCAGTTTGTTTGATCAAGGTGTCAAGGTAAATCAAATTTATAGAATGCAATTAAATGAAACCTTCTGATGAGACCATAACTTTGAACAAACACAGACAACTTGTTTTATTTAGATAATTAACTTTTAAATGCTTATAGGTCGATGGGAAAGTCGAATTATGCGTCCAAGTTGAAACACTAGATGGCAGCGGTAAGCTGACAATCACAGAGGTCACGAAAATAATGACGGATGACGAAATGCAAGATTATTTAAAACGTAAGAACGGAAGAGGTATGTGAATATTATTTTTCACTTGATATCATTTCATACAAAAGTATCTGGATGGGTGGAAGAGTGGTCTAATTGGTGGGAGACCGCCTCTCGACCGAGAGGTTGCGGGTTCGAATCCAGCTGTGTCTGTGAGGAAGATACAATCACCTAGCTGACAGCTGCGAATCAGGGTACAGTCATATCTGGGGTCACTGAAGCGATGATGAGGTTATTGTCATGGGTCCATTAACATCCCGTCAGTGATCATAGACAGATACTTCCCAATCTAACTTCCCATATACCATCTGGAGAGTTGTTTAGTATTAAAAAAATGTTTATGTATAGAAAATGTGCCAAGAGAGTCGGTAAAACAGCAAGAAGATGATGACAGGATTGCAAATTCATCAGCAAGAAGTGACATAGAAATCTCAAATGATCCATCTGCATGGACAGAAAACCAGGTTGTCACTTTTACCTAATGCTCTATGTGCTGATTTGTTAATGTTTTTGCTCGCTCCCAGTCGCACTGGTAACAGTAGCACATTATTTGGTTCTAAATTAGCTTACTAATAGTTACTCAAATACTTTGTGTTTGTGAGTAGCAATATCTTCAAGAGGAAGAAGTGAGAAAGGAAAAAATTGCATCTTAGTGTCAATAAGAAACTAGACCTAACTAAACTGCTTTCACTATGTTATTTTTCACTTTCTGTGGGCCTCCCCCAGCAGGTATTCCCCTCAATTAGTCAGGAATATCGAGGGTCAACAGTACTTTGTGTTTTTTAGTAAGTACCACAAGCTGTAACTGTGCAAAGTTCTCTAGAGAACTGCAGCCTGTGGCATTTTTCTAGGCATAAGCATATGTTGCCTTGTTTGACTCTTGCTTTTTTTCAGGTATATGGCTGGATGTTATGGCTTGCTAAAGAACTTAGACTTGACACTACAATAATAAAAGATTTAAAGATCAACGGAAAAGAGCTGACTTCGATGTCAATCAATAATTTTCTCATAAAGATTCCGTATGCAAACTATATGTTGTCGCATTTGACATTGTTAAAGGTGAGTAACAGACAGCTGAGCTTGGGTGTGTATGGCTGTATCACTATTCAGCTATCTATTTAAAAGCAAATGGGTGTTTGACGGTTTTACGCTTTACAAAACCAAATCGTTGAACCTATTTGAACCAAATGACAAATATTGATGTAATGACTAAGGGGCTCCCAGCGCAGGTTGTGGTGTTGTTATTTTTCCAAAATAGATGTTCTGAAGCGCCCTGGGAATCGCCGTTCGCTAGGGGTCGTGTAAAAAAATACTTGACTATTCTATTTTCGACTGAATGCTTCCACTTAAACCATAAAAGGTTTTAGAAAAATTAAAAATGCGAGTGAACCAGTGAAGTAATTTTTAAAATAGAATATATTGACTTCGGTCAAAAATCCATGGAAACAATGGTTTGAATTTTTTGTCAGAAATTTGCAAATCAAGAAATTATCGAATCACCGAAAGAAATAATCAAGAATGAAGTTGCTCCATTGAATCTTGTAATAAACGTAACACAGGTAATTTGATTTTTATTCCTTATTAATAAATACATCAGTGGTTAATAATTTTATTGAATTAGAGAAAAAATCCCTAATTCTGAAAGCAGTTCGAATGTATTATTTCTAGGAGCCAGCAACATCTTCATCTTTGTTTTCCCTTCTTCCTCCTTCCACTTTGCCAGGATGCACTCGATCTCTAAAAAGAACAATGCCAACGACAGAAAAGAGCTGGTCAATGAACAGGTAACGAATTTCTGCAACCGCCAGACAATAGTTTAGAGAGTGACCAATATTTTACATGAGGAGGGTAGATGTAGGCATCAAGGATTCCATGAATTACTGATCTAAAAAGTTTGCTTTGGAAATAATAAAAAATTGCGATCATTGAAAAGTTAAAAAATTAATTTTGCGACGTCTGGTGGTCCAGGAAAATGGATAATCCAGAAGAGCCAGAAGGTGGAATAAAAACACCATATTTTTCTTCTCATTTCAGGCATGGCAGTAATGGACAGATTCAACTCTGGCAATTTCTCCTCGAACTACTGATGGATTCTGGTTCCCGTGACATCATACGTTGGGTCGGTGATGATGGCGAATTCATGCTCGTTCAACCAGAAAGCGTCGCGAAGAAATGGGGAGAAAGAAAAAATAAACCTGCGATGAATTATGAGAAATTATCACGAGCGCTGAGATATTATTACGATGGACAAATGATAAATAAGGTAAAAATAGAAAATACAGGCACTAGTACAGTGGTTTTACAGGCATTCGTACACTAAGTTACACAAATATTGTACTGTACAGTACTAGCAAGTTGACATGGGCACTCATTTCGAATTAGAAGGGGGCACTGCACTTGGAAGATGCAGTACAGTGGTTTTACAGGCACTCGTACACTAAGTTACACAAATATTGTACTGTACAATACTAGCAAGTTGACATGGGCACTGATTTCGATTTTTTCATCCTGCTCTAGGTTCATGGAAAACGTTTTGTCTACAAATACGTTTGCAATTTGAAAGAAATCTTGGGATACAATGCGGCAGAGTTGGATCGACTTGTCAACGAAGAAGTGCAGGATAAACTCTAACAAGGTCAAATCAAAGTCAAATGTCCTTTAATTCATTTAATGATAAAAGCAGTGATATACAGTATATGTCGGTGTATAAGCCGAGTCTTTAAGCGTAAAAAATGTTGTTGATACATGGCAAAATAAGGCCGTGACACTACTAGCAGACTAACATTCATACAGTAATGTACTAATTCTAACATGTTAGTCTTGTACCATACCTTGTATGAAAGATTAAAGTTTTATATACTACTTGCATGCTAAGCTGCTGGTTAACACATTCAAATTCTTGATAGTTAGATGGAAATGATGCTGCCTTATTTGGTGTGTCGACGTTTCCAGCAAATAGAGGATAAAACCCTAAATACATTTCAAAAATTTAGGGGTAGACTTATACACCGCTACACACAAAAGTTTTCAGTAGAATTTGTAGGTACAGATAAATATTAATATTCATTTCAAAATTCATTCATTTTATACTACTTTATCCATGTTCCGATCTAAGCAACCAGTTTCGGTATTGTTTCTCGATTTCTGTAAAGTGAAACAGCAAATTGATGACCTGACAATGTTTTTCTTTCCTGGGCCCTATTCAAGTTTAACCGCTAACCCCCTATTCAATTACATTGCAAATTAATGCTGTGTAAATGGAATGAATAATATATAATAGGAAATAGAAATATAAATTCGGAGTTTATATCTATTATCAAACTGGATTATTTACCTAATGTTATAATGCTTACCTAAGGTGCTAATATCATATACAGTTGTTTGATACTTTGAACTCAAGGCCGGTGCTACCATTACTGCTAGGGCAACCCTAACTTCAGTGAGACACAGTACTGAACTCACATGGTTATTTCTATAAAGTAAATTCCTTGTTACAACTAGTCTAGTGTAGCTGGGAGATGCCTACTCACTGTAAATATTAATAAGGGCAACATAACACTGAAAGATGGTGGCAACAGTCAACACTGAATGGCTAGTCCGCCATCTGACAGACACTTCCAGAAGCAAATGCTATGTCATCATGAAAAACCTGACACGGACAGTAACTTGTCTAACTCAGAAATTTAGGATACTGAATATTCGCAATAATTCCTGTAATCTATCTTCTATATAATTGAAAAATGGATGTGTGTTCTGAACTTGAAGTGCCCCGGGCCCCCAAAAGTCTATATCCGTCCCCAAGTCTGGCACCGGTCTATGTTTTTATGATTTTGAATTTGATTGACACTAATTTTTTGTATCAAAGGCTTGAAATTTATGATTACCACGAGTTCACGCTTTGTAATAAATTGCCTATATTTCTTCAGTATTAGGTGCTGAACAAAATGATTTCAATAAATATATTGATTCGATTTGAATTTTGTATAACTGTGACATTTTCCTGTGCTGTAGCAAGCTTCCATTCAACTCCCAAGGTCAGTGGTACTTTTTAATGCAAACTAGCAGTTAAATATTCTCCACTATGAAGATAACCAGTGCTTATTGCTACATAGTCAGTGTTAGAAGGGGTCTAAACAGTGCTATGTGACATATTATATTCGTTGTTACATATTGTATAGGAAACGATATGTACTTTGATTCATTGCAACGATCTAGAATTGAACGCAACAAAAAAAATATATATTATATTCATTACAGTCGCTAGATGGCGCCCCCGTGACAGTTTGTTACGTCACTACGCCGCCAATCAAATAATTATTACCTAATTACTGGACCAGCATTGATTAGAGCGACCTCGTGTTTGAGTGTATGACTTGTAAATGATCAAATTAAACGTTTTTTTCTGCTGTTTCAGTTTGTGCTGGTTGTGACGAGGATAACAGGATTATATGATGAAGAAGTAGCGCAGTTTATCTGGTATAATTGTAACTGGTAACGCAGTAATGGATTTATTCATCTCAAAAAGCAGGACGAAGAATACAGAAGAAATGGTATGTGATATATAATTATTGTACGTTTATATACAATGCTTCGTTTATTGATATTTCGTAGTAATAGTTTTAATGGCTGATGGTAATAGACTATACTGTCGTAGTTAGCATGCTATATATATTATTGAACGTTTGCTTCTAACTGGTATATATAACTATTTGTAACTGTTTTTATTGAGGTTTCGTAGTAACAGTTTTAACAACTGATGGCGATAGCCTATGGTAGTAATATAGCGACGCGTTTAGTGTGATTCTTTGTGATGATAAGTTGACGGCTGAAGTCAATAACCTATATAGTTGTAATACTAGCATGGAACATGTAAATGACTAAAGTACGAGACATGTAGATACAATTGTATATGACGATAATGCGTAACGCTATTTCCTGTATACTGTACTAGATACAGTGAAATAGACATTAAGCTGGTATAGTGAAAAAATTACCGCTAGAGCAAGCAGATGTAATATGCAAGTCTCGTATGCTTCTATAGAAACTTCTAAAGCAACAATTACGACACCTTCACTGATTCCTTGTGATTTATAAGGTTACAGCTGATGCCCATAACCTATATAGTTGTAATACTAGCATGGAACATGTAAATGACCAGAGTATGGAACATGGAGACAATTGTATATGACGATAATGCGTAACGCTATTTCCTGTACACAGTACTAGTGTACAAGATCAATAAAAAAGATATTGAACGGGTAGAGTGATAATGTAGAGTTTCACTAGTTCTCTGTACAATTCTACTCCCTATAATAACAGCAGAACAGTAGATACGTATGTAGGCAATTAAATATCATGTACTTAACATTCAATAACCTGTATATGTACAATAGGTAATACAATAGCTATGTAGGAGTCTAGAAAATATACCAAGCTAAATTATGATAGCGAATAGCTGGTTCTAATCCGCTAGTTGATGCCCGAGAGCATATATTATCTTTATACGTAAGATTTATTATATCCGTGGCTACAGATCCATAGGAAATAGCATGATATGTACTTTCATCCATTACCACGATATAGAATGTTCGGATAATCGAGGTTCCTATTTTAAGCCTTCATGATAAGAGTTTTTCTGCCACCAGTACTGCCAATTAGCATTCAGAATTATTCTTTTGCCAATATATATCATTCCAGAATCACAAATTATTTTTGTGCTCCCTTTTATCATGATCAATCACGTGCCGCTATTGCGCAGCGGATGACCCGGATAGTCGAGGGTATACTGTATTTTAAACAAATCAATTTACAACTATGAACTTCGAAATCGCGGGAATTTTTTTTTCTCCATAATTTAACTGTACTATTTCAAGCCGATACGATTTAATTCCAAGATTTCCGATTTCTACCGACCTGTCGTACTCATGAACAGATTTTTTTTTCCTTAGCGATGAATTTGATTATTGTAATCACGAAGTTTATCCGGAGTTCTCCGATTTTAACCGAACTGTCTAACCTCATATTTCTGTAAGCATACATATAGTTGTTTTTCATTTTCCCTTATAATTCAAAAATCATAAAATATTGCAAAAGCAGAAAAAAAGCGATAAAAACAGAAAAATAAAAGTTTTCGAGCAGACCAAGAAGCACCTTGAACGTTAAATAAAAATCGACACAGTGATGATCGGACAATAAATTCAATTTCTACGGGTCGCAAATTCCCACAAACAATTTAAGCTTTCGGGCAAAACATTACAATTTGCGATCTACGTTGGAATAATGCTCCACTTCTGGGTAAACTAGATCTTCGACCTTCTCGTATTCTTTGTCTTCTTGACGGAGCTTTTAATGATTCTGATTGTAATTCTTGTTGTTCATTTGGCTCTTCTGCTTCTTCAAGTATTGGTAAAAAACTTGAACTTTGATGCTTTGAAACCAAACTTTGTTCTTGTGTGAGTGGAGAAAGACAACGAACCCATTCATCACGAATAGTTTTATTTGATGCTTGGAGGGTAATCTCATCATCGGACATATTCGCGACTATGCGGAAAGTTGTGTTGTCGTCATCATCCTCATTTTGTGATGTAATAATCCGACATTTACGAAGTTTTAAATATCCTGCTGGTACTGCAAATTTTGTTGTTGAATCAAATATGACGAGATACGGATTCGTCACTTTACTGTACAAGCTCACTTTGACTGTCTTCGATAATTGTAGAGTATGATTGCCAGCCGGGATGACCTTTGGT
>QRAM01000415.1:0-68323 GCA_013436055.1 Halocynthia roretzi
ACCTCATGGAAAATAACTAGTTATTAACCAATATCTAAAATATGGAAGTAAAATATGTAACTGATAACTGATATAATAAAGTAATATCGTACTGGATGTTAACGCTTCTATCATTAAGTACCGTAAGTGTGTCAATACATTTTCTACAAGTGAAGAACCAACTGCATTACCACTGGTTAATTTTATACAGATCGTACGTAGTTACGTACAGCCAACACTGTTTGGCAAGGTGCAAAGTTGTCAGTCAATCAATATCAATCACATCTCATAATTTGTAATATGTTTTTTGCTTCAAAGCTTATATTTACAATGTAAACTAAACGTCCAGTTTAACAATAACAAATTCTTCGACGGGCGTAGTAACGGGTTAATTTATTTAACATATTCCAAACCGTTCAATAATTTAGCCTTGAATTATTCAAAGCAAAAATATATTTAGACGTCGTTTTAATTCTTTAAAACGTTCTAGAGGTTTTATTATGCGATGCAGCGGAATGACAGATTTATTTGTCTGCACTAATATTCCGCTCAATGCTAAGTACTAACAAATATATTATAAACACAGTTTGCATTTGCACACCACCGATACTACACATAAATTACATTGCTTTAGTTCGTGAGACATTTGATACGAGTGATTATTTATTTTGAGCAATTCGAATATTTATTTAATTAAGGATTTTTCCTGGACCTCATCAGAATTCCAATGTCTAGCTTCTGCTGTATGTATTGTATTTACCACATTAAACAGTATAGCCTGGTTTTTCAATGTCCGGACGTCGTTACGTTTACGTTAGTTCACCAGTACTTTGACGTCATAGTTGACCGGCATTTTGTGTAATTATACCATAACAATAGGTTAACCGGATGCCGGTCATGAATATTGAATAAGATACGTCATAATGCCCTTTTAGTTTCACGATTATAACGACGACGTGAGACATTTTCTACGTTGAGCAAAATCGATATTTTTGGGAGATTATTGTTTATTCATAATCTTTTATTGACTATTGATTGTTATCAAACGACAAGCTCCCGCTACTAGCAACCTTAGTTATTCCGATCAACTCTGAATTACGTATTAAAAGATAATTGATTATTTCGGATATCAATCAGATGACCGTTATGGAAATATATATCTGACACAGCATGATATACGAAAGACAAAAACGAACCCTATCATATTTGACCGAACTTTAATTAGAAAAGTGCTCGAGGGCGCGGTGAGGACCCATATTTGAAAAGTACATACATCCGTGCTGGACCACGGTACAAATTTTTAGAGCGCTGAGTCAAGAACCCTAGGAGTTATGCGCACACGAACATACACACAGTTTCTTCTTAATTTATGAGACAACACTGTGGTACAATAATATATAAATTATCAAAAAAAATAGATGAGAGGACAAGCTACCACACTACACAATGACTACTAAGGAATTATCAACACAGTTTGCATTACCGACATCAACAATACCACACCTAAAGTATCTTAGTTCCTGATACGAGTAGGAGTTGAATACAAATTTATAATTATGATGTCACATATATAAATAGAGCTCTAAACGAGCTATTTATATATATATGCGCAAGATAATGACAGAATAGGAAAACAACGTTAAGCGAGGTATTCAAGGTTACAGTAACCTTTTGTGCTTCGATATAGATCATAATTCATTTGAATTTTTTTCTCTGAACGAATAATTGATTAAAAGCTTTTCCTCGTCACTTGTTCGTTCGCTCGAGAGAGAAATCAATATTTTTTGTAGGAAAAAATTCAGTACGATCTTTTGGGAAGATAATGACGATTGGCAATCTCTCCCAGATGTATTTTACATATACAGCCACCTCACTGGCCTTTGCATTATTGCGTAATGAAACAGCCATCTCTCTGGCCTTTATTGGGTAATGAAACAGGTTATTATGATACAATAAGGTAGAGGAAAGGAAGAAAGGTGTATTATTTTATCATAGATAGGCGTGGTAAAGCTTAGCATCAGGGCAAAGTTGTATAATATCAAGTTCTTTAGGCGCTAAAACATATTCGGTTTGTTCCACTATCATAAGGACTAACATATATCTCTGACTCAGGTAAGCAGAGCAGGCTAATTTATATAATGTAAATCAGTGGTAAAGAAGCAAATGTAGAGTGACCTAGCATCAGTGCAAAATCATATATCAAGTTCTATCGGCACTAAGCCATATTCATCGTGTACCACTTACGTGACCTGACCTTGTTGGTGACCATATAATCAAAAATATTATTTTAACCTTACGGTGCAATTGCTCCTACCTTGTTACTAGCCAAATACTTAAATCACTTATTTCTATGGAAGACTCCACATTAGGATATATGATAATAATTGCTGGTTTACTACACGTGATTAGCTCCTCCTCTAGTTTCCCTGCTATCTGTTAGTTACGTACAGCCAACACTATATGGAAAGGTGCAAGGATTATTTAACCGCTAATCCGCATTTATCATATTAGATTACAATAAAAAATGTTACTGTGACTATTCTCGTCAGTAACAAATTGCAAAACTCGTTCTAAAATAACTGGGAACCACGTTATCTCATATTTCCCATAGCAAGACAACTTTCACTTTTATCGTGTGAGTGATTTTAGGGATCCTGAGAAAGCTGTTACGTACCAATTGTCTGAAGAACTAAGGCTTTATACTGTAGATGTTTTAATTATGACTAAACGAAACAATGACAGTGAACAGTTGTAATAGGGAAGGGGGCCCAGCATATTCGGAGATGCAGTACAGTGGGTTTACAAGCACTTAAACATTAGGTTACACAAATATTGTACTGAACAGTACTAGCAAGTTGACATGGACACTCATTCCGAATTCGGAAGAATTACGACTTGTCAAATATCGACTTAGCAGGGGTCAGTGGATAGGTCTCATACACTATTTCGTTTTTTTTACTATTTGTGAATTACGAGTATATTTGTTGGTTAATTTCCTATATGACATTATATCCCTGCGACATATTTTCCCTCAAGTGTAATTTATTTGTATAATCCATCTTAGTCCATTTGAACGCTTCTATTAATTCAAATCACAATTGCTTCATTTCTTTGCGAAGATTTATTGATTTTTTATTCGAATGAACGAACTGATTTCGGGCTGATATCTATCTCGAATCCGATAAATAGAAATAAGAAAAGAAATCTCATGGTAAACCAAGTGTTTCGATATTATTTACGACCAAGAATGAACCGTGTGAATTATTTCTTACAACATTATGAATAAATAAACAAAATAACCACACAAATTTATTGGCTCACCGCACCTGTACCGTAAGCAAACCTAAACAAGGAAATTCTCTTAATATTAAAAAGTCGCCTCTGAGACATCATTATGTATTTAGCAGTGACACCTCAACATGGAAATTAAACTTAATTTCCAGTCTGCCATAGTGATATGAATTACTGGTGATCAGATAAGGTATGAAGTGTTGTGGTGTCTTAATATCTTTAAATTACATTTCTTATAAAAAGAAGTTTGGGTTGAGTCTGAGTCAATTGCCCCTTTTCTCACTTATAATTACGGCCCATTCTATAGCCTACTTGTTATCGCATCCTGCTCCATCGGCCTTATTGAGCATGCATTGAATTTATTGATTGTGATTTTAGTGACAGCAAAAGGTCTTGTATGGAGAGATCGAGCTTATGCCATGGTCTGCGTCGATCACTCAGTAGTGAATTTATGAATTATTAATGAAAGTAGCTATCACAATGGGTTTTGTGAAAGAACAAAGAATATTTATGCAGAAAGTAAACAAGCATTTTACTATGACAGGACAATGCTCAATGTATGGGGAAAGGAAATGCATTAAATTCCAAATTAGGATAAGCAGGCTTAGTCAATTGTAAAAAGTCTACATGTACGTCAGCGATTTCTCTAGAAATCTCTGTAAACCATTGGTAACAATAACTGTTGCGCTTGTCTGATGTATGGCTTACAAACAATACAGTATTATTAAAATTATTCCGACTTTACACAATAACGGTACGACTACAAAGGGTAATGTAGAGTACAATATTCATAGTGTATTGCTATAATTTGTAAAATGATTAACGAGATTGGCTTTGTATTTTTATGGTGAAATTATCTTAAAGATTTGTTTATCATCACATGCGCTATTTATCGCGTTTCTGCTCCCACGTATTTAATATGTAGTTATGAATACATACAGACAAAAAAAAACATGTGGTTGAAGGATTGAATGTTTAAATAAACCACAATGTCACTTGCCAAAGTCACGCGAGCCGCTGTGACGAATATTAAAGAACGGTTAAAATATCGCGCAACTATAAATAGTAGTAAAATCCAACCAAAGACTGTGTGAAACTATATATAAAGGAAGGAAAATTTTAGCAAAAGCAGAGGGTCGCGACAACATTTTACTATGTTCACGTGTACACAAACAATGCAAATCTCGGTGGTTTTAGTCCTTTTACATAACACACAACTTATACAGTATCCAGATTCTCATTTTCCCACTAGTGGACGTTAGAGAAAACTGTAGTAGGGCGATCCCATCCGGCCCCCAGGGTACCCCAACACGTTTCTTTGTACGTACATTACATTCTGAAGAAACGTTGGGTAAAAGATGTTTGTTTCAGAACAAACAAACATATTACGTGATTTCGCTTTATGACGAAATAATATTACAAAAAACATCTTTTCCAGAATCATTTTCTTCCGTGCTAATTAATTAATAATACCAATACATTAACATAAACGTAATTAAACCTTGTGACGTAATTTAATGACGAAAGCAAATTGAACGCAATGTCTAGGTTACTTTGTTTTCAATGTTCCATACAAGACGAAACAAATATGGTACAACAACAGCAGGTATACGGAACAGCAGAGCAAGGTAATGCCTATGACGCCACAAACCTATAATTATGATATAATACACAGATTTATCTGGGAGATCACCTGACTCGATCATGGACAAGGGACGAACGACGAGATTCAAAATTAGAATCCCCTGTGACGTCAGAACCGGCAGTACCAATGCAGCCTTCGATATATCAGATTAAAAACAGGTATGGCGTGATGAATGACGTGATGAATGACGTGATAATTACAAGGAAAATTAATTTGTTTATCAAGATACAATTACTAACCCTAAAAATCTTGAAAAACCAGGAGCTCCAAGCTTGGATTGTACCCTTACAAAGCATTCCCTTGTCGGGGTCACTGCTCCAAGCTCCAAGCTCCAAGCCCCGGTGTTGCCGGTGCCCTATTTATTGGGCTCCCATTGTAGGTTCACTTTGAGCTGTGTCTTTCTCAAGGACAATGAGATTTATCTGATGACGTTCGAACGCGCAACCTCTCGCGCTCGCTAACGACTGAGCGAATCCCCCCTCATTAAGTTTTCAAACCTAAAATTAACCCAAATTTGGAGCCCCTTGGTGTATATTGCATGGAAGCACGTGACAAATTCTTATTTTCTTTCTGGAATTTTGAAATAGAACAAATGACTTGATAACAAACATATCAATAATTTGCATGAGATTCTTTCGGTTAGTTTCGGTTTCGGTTTCGGTTAGTTGATTTGAATAGTATTAAAAATAATCTTGTGATCATGGACATAAGGTAACTTTTGAATTACCCGATAGACTGAGTAATAAATAAAGTCACATGACTTGGTGAACAAAAATGATGAAAAATTATCCCTGTGAAATATTGAGAGTTGCCTTATCATAATTATTGAGTAGTGAAAGCTATAGCCTACTTTTTGACACCACTGCATGTTGTGGACTCATGGGTATGACCTGTAGGATGGCTGACCTAGCATGACCTGTTAGGTAAAGGATGCACAGGCTGTAATCTAATCTCAAAAGCTGTCAATCACATTCTCATCTTTCATTTCAATTATGCAAGTTTTGTATCAACATTTCGACACAAAATATGGGAGCAACAATTACAATACATCGCTGGTATATTTATATACCTTATCATATAATTCAAAAAATATCACGGTATATCTGATAAACAGAGCTCATACGAGGTTTCTGAAACACCGTAAATTTCGAGCTCTGCCTTTCTCTTCTTGACAGCAATGGCGTGACACGCATGACTTATTCATTTATTTTTCACCGCAGGCATGATGGCGACCAGATTACGTCATATATATGTCCATGCCACTGCTTCACTGAGTACGTATGATGTCATAATCATTTCATTTCTTTGTGATTATTATCTTTTTCGCTTCATACTGACATAACAATGAATCTGTTCAATTAATTGAATGCGCATGACAAACGATTGACCGCCTATTTAAACAACCGGCATTTCTTTTTTTAAGCCATCCGCCAATTTCTCGGACTCGAAGCAGTTTGCGAGATCATAGAGGAAGCAGACGAACATGGTCAACAAATACAACTATGAAAGAGTGAGTACCAAATTAAAAGCTAACCGCCAAAATGGTGTTTACATCCCAGAGTGATTCGAAATCTATCCGCCACGTAAATCCAAACAACGAGGAATCACAAGTACATAATATACTAAATATCAAGTATACAAATACCAACTACTAGTATACTAATTGTACCCTTATGTCCGGTTTATGTGTTCTTCGGTAGAAGTGATTGAAGTAGGACAGGGAGAATATGAAATGATAATTTTATACATCAATAGTATGTTTATTGTTACTTTATTGTATCAGGAAATTAGTTTGTTTACCTACTTAACAAGCCTTTTATTTTACGGGTGAGAATTAAAATAAATAGCAAAATTGTGATATAAGCATATAGCGAACCAGACAATTTCTCACAGACAAATTCTTATCTTATCAACAAATCTTATCTTATGAACAAATATTACGGTTGGCATATAAGATAAGGGTAGTGCGCTCCCTAGCTGTCAAAATGGAACTGAACAATGGCGTATAAAATCACTTCACTGTTCTATTTTAAACTGTACACTAAGTCCTAAGCAGCGCCGAGTATCTCTGCTGGTCTCATCAATTTATTACGATTGATTTACACGTAGTTACATACGTACACACAGGCAGACAATCTGTTCGATTTATTTCCAGAGTAACTCCGGAAGAATTTCAAAGATGGAAACAATCATTTGATTATTTATTACGAAGTCCAAGTAAGTAGTATTTAATTTATGAATGATAAATCAGATCAAAGCTATTGTAGCGGATGGGGCGACACTTTCGCTGGGTCAGCAATATGCAATACTTCTACAATATTCTAATACGAAATTAGGAATTGGCAGTTACTAGATATCATGCTGCACGGTTAGATATCAGCCGTACAATGATTCAAATTTAGAGAAATATAAAGTTTAAAATGAAGGCGAAATTACACTAATTCTATTTGAATTTCAGTCGGTGTGAGACTATTTCGTGTCTTTTTGGAATCGGAAATCGCGGAAGAAAATCTTTTGTTTTGGGAAGCTTGCGAAGAATTGAAAGAAACAAAAACGGGAAAAAGAATGCAGAAGATGATACAGAATATATTTGACGATTATATTTCTGTCTATTCACCAAGAGAGGTAAGTGTCATCATAACAAATTATGTATTATAACATCGTCGAAACCCCGGTTGACAATTGCAGATAAAACTCAGTAATGCTTGGAAAAAATCTCGACTCCATAAAATGTCCCAAAGAAACAACAAGACATATAAGCACTATATATCAATAGATCGCGCATGACACCTATTTATAATTATTGAGCAGTGGAAGCTACTGTCCCAAAGAAACAACAAGACATATAAGCACTATATATCAATAGATCGCGCATGACACCTCTTTATAATTATTGAGCAGTGGAAGCTACAGCTATAATCTACTTGTTTGCACCACTGCATTTTGTGAACTAGTAGAAAACGGATGCCCAAGACTATTTTAAGACTCAGACCCAAGACCCAGTGTTAGGCGTTTGAGAGCAACAACTCATCTACAAAACAAACGACTTACAGGCCTACGTACAAGTTACCTTCCGTGAGGTCGTTCATAAGTTATTTTGTTACCAAGTCTATATTACCCTAAAAATTGTTTGTTAGTACTACTATCAGCCTTTCCTTTTCTTGGACTATAATAAGAACACAAAAAAAATATAGAAATAGGGAAAAAAGGAACGTTTGCACACAAAACCGCAGCGCAAGACGAGCGCTACTGTGCTGCCACCCGCAAGAGTGCACAAACATCAAATATCGATTGAACTGATAACAACACAGGCTAAGGGGTCGATTCCGAACTTGCTCTTGCGCAATCGATTGAAAAACAATCGACAACTGCATTTCAATGAATGCTTTTACTGTTAATTCGATTCGAGATTAAATTTAAAGAAATTGTGAGTGAAATCTTCCCGAAGGAATTACATGAACTTGTTTGACATTATCAAACGCGCATTTACTTTAATCTTTGTGGATAAAAAAAAGGTTGAAAAAAACCTAAAACATTTTATTATCACAACACATCTATTTCATAATTCACGCTACCTCGTTGCTTCTATCAGGATTTATTAAGATTATTTCCAACTAACAACAACTGCCAGCAGCAGCAGCTAAGCTTTGGCATATACACACTCGAAAATAAGTTTGACCTGAAATATGACACGACCTATCTACTAACAACTGCGAACTAAAAATAATTTCTGCCACACAGCAAATAGCATGAGAGTTACTTAGTGCTGTGTAAGGATTCTTTGTTGAACAATATTTCTATCAAGTTAAGAATTACGATACCCGGGGTTATATTTTGACCTTTTTTCGTTAAACAGGTAAGCAAACTGCTTATGTTACCTTATTTTTATCTTTGAATACCGGAACCATGAAACTTTCGAACCTTAATAAGTAACAATATGCAAGAGTTGATAGAAGGGATAATATTAATAATGACAAAATGAGGAAGTAACTTAAATATGAATGTACGTCATTAGTGAGCATATACGGTATAGAATTGACTTAAAACTTCCTCTAACATAGCTCTGGTTAATTAAGTTATATACGAGAATAACCAGAGCGATGGTTCAGTCACAAAAATGATTTTTCCATCGTTAAACTGAATGGTAGCCGCGAGAAATCGTGCCATATGACATATACATGAGTATATCTTGATATTCTAATTCTTAATCGTAATAATTAATCTCAAGAACTAAAGCACTGTATTTCAGATGTGTTACAAAGGAAATATATTTTGCCTTAGCTTAGCTTTTCATTCTACTTTCGTTCATTGATTAAATAGTTTATTTCCAGCCTGACCAACTTCTGGTTAAATCACTGCATGTTCATATATTCGATAAGTAAAGAAAGTTTGCCACAAACAAATTTCTCGGATCGATATATTTCCTGGAATTATATTTATACTCAGCTCTTTATCGCTATTCCTCACACGCGCAGGTGTACATATACACTGATTCTGTCAAAGAGTTAAGCGAGGAAGGTCGTGTGATTTCTAAATGTTGGAAATATTTTTACACCCGATAAAGAACATGCTTACTTACATTTCCATCCACGTACATTTTTCTAACACTATGTTTTCTTGTTGGCGGCATGTTGAATGCTTGCTCACTTCAAACAACTTTGGTTTCACAGTCATATATAAAGAATTAAGTTACTCTGTGTAAATCAAAGAAAATGTTACAATTTTTAGAAATACAAGCGTCGAGACGCACATCTGTAAAACCACTGTACTGCATCTTCCTAATGCTGTTCACTCATCACCTGCAATGCTCGTGTGTTTTAATCGGTTTTTAGTCGTAATATTATTGCATGTACTGAATAGTAAACCCTCACTAAGTCGATATTTCCTCTAATTCGGCATGAACTCTACAACTGGATACAAGATGTTTACGTTTCGTTGTTCTAGTTATTTAACCTGTCCCACTAACCTCGTTATCTACAGCCTACTAATACTTATCATCAATTTCAACGTTAACCTGACTGTTTAGAACAGGAAACGTCACATGGAAATGACGTAGGAATACTATGACGCATTTCACGCATAACAATGGTTTCCTAAGTTTCATACTTACTAGTATCAGTAATGGAACAAAGTCATACAAATCCCAAATATCAAAAACGACAGCCAGTAAATTTCATATACGCGACTACCTTTAACAAATCTAGTTATTTCATCTCAGTAGAATGTTAGATTTACGTTACAATATGCTGTCAATACAGAGATGAAAATAAGGCCGTGACACTACCAGCAGGCATAATTCCATACAGTACTAATTCTATCATGTTGGTCTTGTATCACAACTTGGATGAAAGATCCAAGTTTGTAAAATAAGCTTCAGGCCTGAGATACTACTGTTAGAAAGTGATTTACGCTTCATATAAAGAAAATCCATACGTGCAAAATTTAACTTTGTCAATTGATATCAATGGATGTAAGAAGGAACATATGTCCTGTGTGATATCACAATAACATATTCAGCGTCATCATTTCCCTTTCCTTTTACTCGGTAGCAAGAAATGATCCCAATGATAATACAACCGCCAGTTACTGAAGCAAACCAGGAAACTAACGTGTCGTTGTAGTTAGGATTTGCACTAGTTCGAGGGTTAAGTTATATTGTAATGTATAGTTCAATGTAATGTTGTAATGGATAGACAGTGAGATGCCGATTTCACTAAGCAGTTGTGTAACATTTGCGAGTTTTTCTACTACTGTTCACCCTCCATTTTCCGGAATTTGGGGGAAATACCTGTCCGGAAATGTCAAAGTACATAGTCCTTAGATTGACCTAAACATTAAACTGTATTACACGTAACATTTACATAGTAATATAATATTTGATAAGAACAATACACAGACATAAGTAACAATGTACGTAAATGCTAATTTTCTCTACCTTGATAGATTGTCGGTTGATCGTGATTTTATATTACTGTTGTCATGTACTGTCCGCATATATTTTATCGTGGTTTTATTGTCTGTCAATTAACGTGGGAATCCAATTAAATAACCTGAGAAGTAAGATAACATATGGGAGTATGCTTGTAGTGGGATGATAGGAAGAGATTCGATAAACACGAAGCAATCTCTAGATACGGAGAGAGACTGGGCGTAAAGAATTATTCTGAAATTTGAATAACTAAACATTAAATTGTGATTACAGTCTTAAGACAATTGATTGTCACTACTTGTATTGTTGTTATAATTCATTATAAAAACTGACCACAATGAGTTTCATTGTACGTATTGATTTCGTGACGTAACCTTATATAAGATCATTTGTAAGTCTTACGGAGTATTCTTCTCATTGTAGATCTGAGTGCATAACGTATAAACATTCATACGGTAGAGCTTATACCAGTCCCTATAAACCGGGGCTCCGGTAAATCCATATCCGGAAAACCGAGAGTCAACATTATCAGTAAATCACAGGGAAGAAAATATATTTATTTCATCATATGAAAACCACAGATATCTTCTGAAGTTTATTTATTGGGAGTAGGTAATATTATATAATTGAATAATTGAACAATTCTAAATAATCTCAAGGATTATAAATTCTTTATCATACATTTCTTCGAGTGGCGACTTAACCCTAATTCTAACCCGTTACACCAGGTACGGTATAATGAAAAACACTTGCAATTTTGCTATATGGTAAACCCTTGCTAATTCGGAATGAGTGCCCATGTCAACTTGCTAGTACAGTGCAGTACGTTATTTGTGTAACTTAGTGTACGAGTGCCTGTAAAACCACTGTATTGCATCTTCCGAGTTCAGTTATTTCCTCTGGTAACTGTAACTAACTTGGCAATCAACAATTATATCCCTGCACAAAATCTGTATCTTCCAATGTAAAATGTTGCAGATGCAGTGAAGCTATAATAAACTGCCTGTGACTTCACAAACAATTTTACTACTTTGCTACAGTAAATTCGTCTTACCCATGTTATATGTAACAGATATCTAACATGTCAAGTTATCCAAAATTACCAGTGACTTGATAGACTTCACTACTTAGCAAAAGATTTCGTAAACATTCCCGGCGTTTATATTCACGGCAAGTTTTCTTCAAATCAACTTAGGTCGCAGCGCCTCGGGCAACTACTCAATTATGAAATCATAACGGGTAAAAATAAATTAGGTCGCCGTGGCAACGGATAATCGAGCTGAGATCCGGTAATAAGACGAATTTGCGCAATAATTCCAAAATAATTGCCAAGGTCAAATTGCTGCCGAGGTCAAATTGCTGTCGAGTTCATTAAATAGAAGTGGAAAATGTATAATTTCGTTTAATTACGTACGATTACCAGCTTGTCAGATCAGAGCAGACTTGTATTTAGGAACGTCCTGCTTATTAGGGGGGATATACATACAATTCTCGACTTACGAAGATTTGGTGATACAAACTAAGTCTAAATTTTGATCGCAATACCTGTTACGCGTTACAGCGGTTTGCCATACTTTTTTTCGGGTGACAGCACAGTATCGGTACAGCCTTTCAAAATTACTATCAATAAATCTCACTCCAACTATCTGATACTGTGAAATATTAACGAGAGATTTTTTTGATTAATGAAAAATCGTTCTGAATTTTCTTCAAAAATATTTATATTTAGAAATCGTGCAAATGTTGACGTTTGAGCGCATTTGGAAAGTGAAATTGTCTGTTACTGAATACCAGGAATCTGGAGTAAAATTGTTACCAATGAAAGTTTCTTTGGTCTACATGGAGTTGAAAAGTTTCCTGTCCACAGGCGCGATTTTAGTTTTTCTTTTATAGCTTTAGTAAATAGCTGATCGTTATAATATCCGCTGAAACTAGTTAAGACATACTTGGCTCTTATGCTCATTAAATCTACTGATCTCCGCTGCTTGCCATAAATTTCTTTGTAGTCTTATAGATAGTTTATCAAAAATTTCTCTTAACTTTTTCATTATTGTACAATAACGGATGAATCACGGATTCATCATCTGTCATATTTAATGTGTCGAATGTTGAATTGCTTGGGTTTCAATCCTTCTTTGGTTTATCTAACTATATGCTTGCTATTTCTTTCCGACATCAGACACTAGTAATGTTGCTACAGTGCTTCGCTGGTGGTGAATATATTTAGACTGACGATCGGTAAAACTAAAAGCTAAAAACTTGCGAAAACTGTCAAGCCTCACTGACTGAATAACTTGCCTTGTTTGCTGATCACCTACTTCCTATGATGTAACAGAAGATAATAATGTGATGTCATAGGATGTACCCACGCGGAACCTGATGAGTTTCACGCATTCTTGCTTGTTAGTGTTTACAAGATTTATTTGAAATCCAGTGAGGCGGTGAATAGAACGCATTGGTTTGTGATAATCGGGAATTTCTGGTCACGGAATAATAACCTGGGTGTACAGAGCATTGGTTCCAGTTCGCATCAATGTTTGTGACCCCTAAAATTCCTATCAGAGTCCCCGGAAAGTCCCATGAACACAAAATAAGCGTGTGTGTCATTGTAGGTCGATATAATGTATTCAGTAGTCACTAGTACGTTTATAATTCAACTGTTGTATAGTTGTTAATGATTGTGGATTGTGGATTAATGTAATGTACTAAGCTGAAACGGGAGTATCAGATAGGACCGCTTTTGCGCCCTCTAGCGATTAAAACAAGAATCTGGATATTTATGCACAGTAGTTCAAAACTTCGAATGCACAATTCATGAGAAATTACATTCGAAGTTCGACTAATGTTTCTATGTTCGAACTGCGCGCGTTGTGTGAAGTATGTTTGTGTTCGGCAGAATCGCGGTGAGAGGTCGAAGGTTTACCCGAGCAAAGTCGCTATGCGATGATTAAGACAATAGTACTTTCTTTCTATATCCGTGTATGTAAATATATATATTAATACTTTTCTAACTATGTACCTTTACCTGTCTTCATATAAATCTATCATTACACTGCAATATGACTAACTACACTATACTGAGCTGTAACTATATACAATAACCAATGGTTCTCTATTGCAAACGGACTGTTATATGATATATAACACAACGATGACATTCACTGTTCTACGTCATTCTTCCGTTTCTGTTACGTAATAATACTCATATATATACATACGGACCGCATATAGCATACGTAAATATAGCACAGAGAATATATATAGAAACTATATCTTGCTTTGTTTGCTCGTTTACAATTCTGACGTAGATCTCCGCATTATTTTTACGTAATAATCAGCAACAAAACGTCATTATACGTATTACCATTACCATTATTACGTAAATCATTAACTGCAAAGTGCATTAAAGAAAACGTTCTTACTCCGGTTAGCTGCTAAAATAAACAGATTTAAATCATTTATTTTGTATCATCTATGACGTAACATCACAGCTAAAATAATCTAATTTAAATCATTTGTTTTGTGCCATCTATGACTTAACATAGGAAATCGTGAATGATTCGAAATCAAAAGAAAATAACTGCGCGAACAATGGTGCTGCGCACAGAAGCTTGAAATTTACGTATCGTATGAGTGAACAATTTCATATCCGGAATTTCGATAACCGGAAAGCTTAGAAAGTCGAAAGTTTATTTTATAATAATCATTGTTATTAATGAACATTGTCAAAATGTTATCCAGCTTACTAATAATAAAGATCCAATGACTCGTCGTGTTAATTGACTCGAATAGATACTCCATGTTATATATCATGTTGTTACTGTGTATTATCGATTCACACTCCAGTATATAATCTATCAAGTTCTGAAGGTCGGAGGCAAAATAATACATATTAGTTGCAAAATTACCATATTTGTGTCGAAATAATCAAGTCACTTTCTCACTGTCAACTATTTCTCCGATAAAAGAAATACTAGGCCTAGCGAAAAGATAATTTTTCAGCTTGGATTAACTGTCATTCAATCCTCATAACTTGCGATGTATCAACCATTATGAGCTAACAGTAACTGAAATCTTCACCGGATCCATCAATCGCAATATTGCAATAATAATGAATCATGAATTTAAAATGGACATAGAAACCGCTCATGTGATGTGTAATGCTAACTATCACAGCCCGGACGAAACAATTATTCATTCGGGAACGTATTTTACGGCACATACGGTAAAAACGTTTATGATCGAACAATTACCTGGTTTAGTGACGTAGGATCCCAGATATTCCTTCTTACTCTTGGTCTTTGTTGTTTTATGAGCAGAGGTCCTGTACAATAAATTGTGACGTCAGTGGTGCTATGTAATAAAAATGCTTAGTGTTATCACGTGACACTTACCTTCTGATATGAATCGGCATGACTTGACAGAAGTTGATAATTCTTGTTTTGCCGGTGGTTTTGCTCTTGGAAAGGAAGCCGATGAAAAATTTGATATGACGCTGCCTCTTCTGTTTAGTAGAAGAATAAAAAAGAAAGAAGTTGTTGTTGTTGAGGTCATTTGTAACTGCATTTGGCGTGATAAATGTTCATTGCCCCTTTATGCGCCTGCGCAGTCGAACTCTATATCTATAAACTGATTAGACTTTATCTTGAATTCAGTAGTTTATTATTAGTATTATTAGTATGGAAAGCCAATTTATTTCCGAAACCCAACTGCAGTTAAACATTTTCCAGTGCTTATTACTACATAGTCAGTGTGAGAAGAGATTCAAACAGTGCTGCGCGACATATTATATTCGTTATAGGAATTGATTCATTCCAATGATCTAGAAATTAACGCAATGCTACGAGCTGCATTGCAAAATCATACTTCACATATTAAATATATATGTTTTATTGTTACGTAACACTCACCTTACATCGGCGTGGAATTCCGGTTTAATTGCTCGGTGTGGTCGCATCTTTTCTGAAATAAACTCATTAAACAAAGCTCTGAGAAAGCAAAATATAATTTTCATTGGGTCATATGGTTGGCGAGTTCCCTTATGATGTAAGCATATGGTTCTCTTCTGCTATACATATATATCTATTATTCCATATATGTATTATACGATTCCTATTATTTCTAACCAACCAGTAGCTTTATGACTACACGATCCCTGACTACTGCTATGTTATGACTGCAAAATTCCTCCTTTCTTATTCCCAGTTATTTACAATTATCGTTGCTTGCAAGAACGTTGTGCCGTTTCTGGACGTCAACGAAACTGAAATTGAATTATTTTCGGCCGCGCTCAAGATATCGATTATTAGATTTTGTTATCTATCAAAATAATTGAACGCAGGGGAGATAATTAACATAAAATCGAACTTCTTAAGAAGCAAAGCTTGACCATCCCGAAGGATTATTAAAATCATTCCGTCTATTTGTACTGCAAAGGCAAAATAGACATTCTCCCGAAGTTTTGAAAGTAGAGCTATCGATACTAGGAAGCAAAATAATGATATGTTGTTATATCTTTCATTGTGTAAATTATTGTATGAATAGTAATAAGGTGAAACATATAATATACAGTAACTCCTCACTTAACGACCTGGTTCTGTTCCAACGATGTGGTCGTAAAGCGAATTGTTCGGTTAACGAACTCCTCATTTAACAACCGGGTCCAATCACTCAAAGTATCTTGAGATACTGTTTTAATGTCGACAGGAGTTTTATATGAATTATCTGAAGTACATATTAATGTTAATGCAACAAATGAAACTAAGCTCTTTATTGTCTCTGTAACACCTACAATGTGGCGTTTGTTGTATGTTGCGATATATCGCTGTTCAAGGCTAGAGTACACTTCCCTATAACTTGTTCCTTCAGGGCTGAGGCCTTAGAGCGGGTCCACTGGAGCTGGTTCCATTTGACGCATGACATAATTGGAAGGAATTTTGTCCAATCTAGTTCTTGATATGCAGAAATCTTTATAATAATTTATTTTTATCGACAAGTTCATTCAAGCTTTATGACATTACAATATGACGTATTTGAGAAAGCGTTGGTTATTTTTGGAGCTTATTACAGGATAATTGTGCTGTAACTTACGATCGATATTGTTATTGTTCGGTAATGAAGCCTGTAGGTGTTGTTTATTCAAGTACTGAGGAACATCTGTTGTGCGATCATAATCGATCCATGCAATGAATATTCCTGAATTATGAATGGTTCATAAATATATGGAGGTGGATTGGATTTCCATTTGCCAATATAACATCAGCCAAGACAATATTGTATTTTCGTATTAACAGTTCGGTGTTGATAACTTGAACTTTGTTTTGTGCTACTAGATACTCGAGTAGAAGTCAAGTAAAAATAAAATTAACAACTCGACTCGTAGTGTAAAAAAATGGAAATACGCACTATAATTTAGAAACCAGAAATCTACTTGGAGCGCTCATACAGTTACGTTGTTTGTTCTAAATTTTGTCACTTTTGTCTTAGGGCCAACAAATAGGTAGATCCATCCCCAGGTGTGTGTATGTTGTGTTCAGTAAAAATCTATTCAGCAGTTCTTGAGACCATAAAACATAAGTACATACACCTGTTCATAGTTTTTTTACTCTGTTATATTGCTATTAAACAGCTTATTGTTTGACGGGTGACGGTATTTTTATCAGTTAATATCGTGCACGGTAGATTATCATAATTTCTTCCCTATAAATATATAACCAAATTCCCCCAAGCAACGTAAAACGTAAAAAAAAGTTATACTGTTTTAGCGCCAACTAGCGGAAATCGCTAAACGCAACAAGCGATAATTTTCGGTCTCGATTGGATTATTCGGTGACTAGTACTAGGATACGAAATCAGACATCACCAAGACAACCCTCTGTGGGTTCTACGACTTCATGCACAATTTCAGTTTTCTAGCATGTATAGTTTAGTCAGATATAGCTCTGGACTGGAATATCGCTAACACAAGAATATCTTAACTTGCGTTTAGCATTGACTTGCAACTAGCAATAAATCATCATCATAGACATTGTACACCGTAACTTAGTAGTAACATCTTGGGTCTATCATCATCATGTCACTATAACCATTGCACATGTTCCAAAATAACATCTAGTTAGCAAAGATATTATTCAATAAATGATTTTGTATTTCAAACTTTACCATACGCACATACTGTACAAAGTGTACATGATATAAGTGAGGTTCGCCTCTGCTGTCGGTGTTGGAATGCTTACCGGGGACTACTGTTGTTGTAATGCAGTCTTCCAATACTTCATCTATCAATCCTTCGATATTTCCCGCCAATTTACGATTTAAATTATTAATTCTATTCTATGTAGGAAACGCTGTTTAGAATCAATGATTTATTATTCAAATATTAATTGCGTCACATCGAACAAACCATTCCATAAGTAAAACTATGACGTTAAGAGCATCGTGAAATGAAAATATTCAATCATAATAAAAAAAATTGCAATACATTGTGATACAATAATAACTAAGGAGCAAGATAAAACGTAGTATCCAAAAAAGCTTACAGTTTATCCAGTAATAAAGATATAAAACTCTTAAACAAATAGTACACAATAACAGTGTTAGCAATTGTACTGAAAAACTAGATGCTTTCATGGATTGATTAAAGGCATTCGATTTATGGATATTTCTATGCAGAGTATACTGTACTGCAGTGTACTGTACGCCTCTCCATAACACAAGTCAAAATGTTTTGCTACTCATTTCACTTTAGTAGTAAGAATTGCAATAAGGGAAATTAAACTATTTAAGTGCACCTTAACAGAATACCAACAGACCAACAACTTACTATTGTTACTACAGATATATTATTATTTACTGTTCTTAATGATTGTGAAGAAAAGGAAATATCAAGCCCGGCAAAATAATTATTAAAATAAATGTTCAAATACCTAAAACTTCGTTTAGCTCGACATAATTTGCCTGGTACCTTTGACCTCGAGCTAACGCGCTTGTACTGTGAATATTATTTTCATATTTACCTATTTCTTGTCAGTTAAACAATGGTAGATGCGAGGTCACATTGTTATTAGCTTGTAATCAGGTTGCATGTCATATAACACGTCATATTTCAAGTAACTAAACTACGTACTACTACCTTCTATCTACGAATATGTAGTAAGATAGTTGGTTAATATTTCAGCATCTGCTCCACGTCATTGCGTCATAGCTTCATATCAGTTGTTGTTATATTCGAATTTTGAATGATCTGGATAAAGAATATATTGATGATGAATAAGATGATTGTGACATATTAATTACTAGTGGAAATAGGAACTCATTATATTACAGTTATGAAATGATAATGGTGTAATAATATATCTTACGTCATAAAATCAGGTGACTTCGAAAGCACGTGTTCAAATTCAGCGAGTGACAGTTGATTGTCTTTGTCTAAGTCAGCTTCCTTCATGATCTGTGCATTATATGTAACATAAATAATTTGTTGTTTGCAATGAGAACAAAGTAGAGGTATCAGAAATACTTTAGTTGGGGTCATTCTAGTTTCTGCTTTTCGTTTGAAGGGCATGATAACACATTAACTTACCGATTCAATCAAACATTCCATCAGTCCTGGATCATGCAATCCTTCATTCACAGTCAATCGTTGAATTGTTTCTTCAATGTCATCGGAATCAACGAACCCATTGTTATTGAAATCTGTCAATGTAGTATCACGTTTTAGACATACAGTTGAACCTCGGGGGGGGGCTCATATTCACATCCAATGCTCATATTCACACGCTTTTCGGCACTTTTTAGCTGTTTAATTTTATATCAGACAAGCTGTATAGTACAATATTAGTGTAACTCAATGTACAAGTGCCTGTAAAACCACTGTACTGTATCTTTGGCTATGAAATATTGCGGGCATGTAACGTAATCTAAAAAGTTCCCTGACCATTAAACCTCATCTTCAATTGGAATTAAGTACTTTTGAATACTTACCAAATATCTTGAAAGCATAAAATGCTTTTAGTTTAAACACTGCATGTTCCGATAGCATATTCATCATATCGAGGAAATCATCAAATGACATTGAACCATCCTGTGTTGTACTCGTTGAAAATAATTCACAAAGTCGATCACCAAATGGGTTGAACTGAAATATAAACACTTAGTATATAATACGCACTGTGTATCTCTATATGTAGCTATATGACCTCCAAAGTGGGGCAACTGCCACGTTCACTACCGCAGGCAGATGTCTGTAAGTATATGGGTTAGGTTATGGAGACTGTCGGTTAAGACAGTGATATCTGATAGCCAAACTGGAGAATGTGTGTTATTTTGAATGTGTATATATCTTTACCTTTATTTCTTGCATTTCGAGAACTTTATCTTTGCTGACTCTGATTTCTCGATTTTGCAAAAGTTTCGAATCCAGCGCCGAAAATTTCTTGAAAAGACTAAAAAAAGGGTGAAAAAATGTTGAAAAAAAACGTTATTGGAAAAACGCAAAATGATCCCAGAACGTAGATACAATTTCCATGTTTTCAATCTCGTACTGTTGCTTGGTGATGTTGGTAAAATGCAAACTGTGTTTATAATTCCTTTGTTAGCAAGTTTTATCAGTTAAGTCTCTGTGATGTAGTTAATGTTAAATAGATATAAGCTTACTCGTATCAATTGTCCGAAGAACTAATGCACTGTACTGTAGGTGTGGTATTGATGTCAATTATCTTATATACAAATTCATATATAATCACAAACATATAGATTATATCATATCACAATTTTAATAAATAACTTTCCTACATAATCATTTGTATTTTGTCAACCATACGTACTACATACACACATACACACATACACATATTCTTCATAATAATTGTAACCTTCATACATACTCGATTATTTCTCCTTCGCTGAAATACGTCAGTTCCGAATATTCTTCGAGTTCTTGGCGCGTGAAAGTACTCGTTGAAAGACCCATGATGAGATTTTACACATTAAATACTAATTTATTTCGTTTTCATGCAATTTTTCCCCTGAAAATCAAACTTTATCATATCAAACTTACTACGGAACAAATTCACAGTAGAAAAGTATCGTGGATCCGAATTTGACGTAGGTAAATAGGCTCAAAATAACCCTGAAATTTCTTACAAAAGCTTTAAAGTGACTACCCTCCTTTCCTTCCCAACTTCACCCTCATGGACCTTACCCTAGTGTACCCCATTTCCTGAAACCCTATTTCTACCACTGTAGACTGCAACACTTTCACAGTACTGATATCTAGACAAAAAAGAGTTTCATTTGTTACCTTACAAGCGACCTGTGCCTAAATTCTCATTGTGAATGCCACAATAGGTGTTCTCGTAACAATAAACCGCCTATTGTTGAAATCATAATAAAATTACCCTCAGTCTGGTATTTCCAATAACAATAAACTTTCTTTTAAATTTTATGACGTCTGTGTTAATATGGCGACTCATTCTCTATCTTATTAAATTCGACGGAATTGAGCTAATGGTAAATATTTGTTTTCCACTCGCTGCATAAAATTCACACAATATACATTAACACAGCGCTGTATCTTATTAAAGAGGCAATTACTAGTTTATATCTATGTTGTTGCTATCTATGTAGAAAGCTTATGACAGGAATTACCAATAAACTATTGGCCTATGACGCACTGGTATCTGGGAGCCCAATAAAACAACTTGTTCCGTATTGTTGTGCATGTTATATTTGCAGTGAGAGCCTGACGCATTATATATGATATGATATGAAGGACGTCAAATATTTGCTATAACTGTAATAACTATAATAATTATTAAATTCCCTGACATAAACCTTCAGCTTTGCTTTACCGTATACTAACTAGTTCACTACCTGTCGAAGCTTATATACCTTGAGTTGTTTCCCAACTTCACGCAATATAACTTATATATAATCCTTATATATAAAACCTAGGAGTACAAGTTGAGTTTTTACTTGAAAACTCGAATCAATCTCAGGTCAGTTATAAAAAAGAAAAACAAAAGATTTGTTCATTGGAATTTTTGTCTTGAATTTGATTTCGTCCTATACTTCGTCCTAGACTGAAATATATACATTGATCTCCAGTTCTAATACAGTAATACAGTTGCACTGTATATATATTTAGTCATGTTAATTGACCAATATTATTATTAATGAGTTTCCTGATAATCGCTATATATTTCTTCCTTCTAAACAAATAGTGTTATTATTGCGATTTAATTACTATTTCAACACGAAATGACGTTCTCCGATATACGCTTATCATACAAAATATAAACAGAAATTTAAACATGCAAGCGCTATCTTTACATTTAATGTGAGCTGGAAAAGTTTATGCTTTGTAAATACTTCACTGAGTTCATATTACTTTCCATTGTCACCGTCTGTCTGAGGGTAATTAAAGTATTTAAAGCAAGTACAGCTTAACACCGTACTACAATAAACGCAGGACTAAGCTGAACTGGACCGGAAGACTGAACTGACACATCTCTCATCCGGCTACTCGTATAACTCTGACATGTTCAAAGTTTAAACAGTTATCCTCATTGTTTCGTAGTCAATCGTCAGAAAGCTCCATTAAGTGTCACCGGAACGCGCTGAAATTGAATCCCCAAGAGTTTGAAACGTCATAATAGTCCGAACGATTAAAAAATTGAAATTCGGTTTTTGCATAATTTAAAAGAATCGATTCTGCTTCGAGTATTAACTCCCGCGCTAATTTTATAATAGCAACACACGCACTCACAAACGAATAAATAACTTTTCTTCTATTCCCCAACTAAATTATTCTGTCCACAAGTATTATCACATAACAATCGCAATTCAGAATTATTACCTCACAGTGACGAGTGTGTTCGAGTGCTCTCTGTCGACACTTGACTCGAACAAGAATTCCAGTGAAGAGAATTCATTTATCATTATGTTCTCACAAATCGAATGTAAAGTATACAATGACATCACATCATGGTAAAATCACTACATTGACTATCGGTAAAAACAACATTATAGACCAGTTGTGGTTTTTACTATTTCAGGACGGACATATATATATATGCCAGCGTATAATTCAACCCATGAATTTCTGAGGTGTTGGCAAGTGTCACATAAGCACTAATGCCTTCCCCGATGTTATTGTTTGCCCTCAAACAAACCATGTACCCTCACTCATCTCAGTAACATTATACATGATAAACATTCACTCTACCTCTCTCAGTAACATTTTCAATCTGCGTTCCAACACTTCTATTTCTAACAATACACATCTGTCTGGATATACTTCATTATATGACTTTCATGTTAAATGAGTAACTTATTTCAGTAAATGTTATGTTCGAAGTTTATTCGAACTATAAAATACGTCAAAGTAAATACATGTAAGTACATATAATGATTCTGTCAGCGATCTCGGTATAATGTTCTTTGTTTGATGAAGATAAGTTGTCTAGTCTGTAAGTCGCAGGAATAAATAGGATTACACATAATCTCGATTTCTCCAATAGCTTACTAATATTTTACTAATTAATATTTAGATATTAATTTCTCTAGAAATGAATTTCTCCAGCTTGCATTTCAGCTTACTAATAATATCTTTCGGTTGTGCAAGTTCTCAGAAATAATAATCATTGACTAAAGGAATAAACAATTGCGTATGTCAGCGTATTATTCAAGTCTCAAAGCATGAAAAATCGCTTAATAACTAGGGATAGACTAAATAAGCCGAGCATAAAGTTGTTGATGCAACGCACTGCTGTCGGTGTTGGAATGCTATACCCAGCAGGCCTACATACATACATTAATGTACTAATTCTATCATGTTAGTCTTGTACCATAACTTGTATGAAAGATTAAAGTTCTTTATTTACTACTTGCATGCTAAGCTGCTGGTTAACACATACAAATTATTGATAGTTAGATGGAAGTGATGCTTCCTTATATTTAGGGTCGAGTTATTCGGCGAATTTAAGCTAAAACCGACTTTTATGCTGACATATAAATTAAATACAGTGCTGGATTTATACACTCTCTCAATAAATTCTCGGTCTAATGGAAAATCGATGAACATACTCTTACCATACATTTCAGGGATTTGGTAAATTTAATAATACAATTGATGTTTATCTGAGTCAACACAGAAATGCTCTTGGGACGACTAAAAGGATCTATTGTGTTGTGATGTTATCAACCAGCAGACCAATAGACATCAAGCTAGCTAATGCTTACAACGTATTTTTATATATATTATAGTTACTCGTACATACGACGTAAATCTTTCATATTTAACGGATACAAAGAACTAAGAAATCGTATGTAGTAATAGGGCTTAATCCTTCATACAATCTGCAAACCAAGCCTGCTCTACTCTTATTATATTTTACCTACCTCGGTACCAACATAACACTCGAATAATATTATGGAATTAAATTTGATCGCCAACTTATGAGTTTTGGACTAGTGCCAACAAGTATGAATCCGGTCCTGGTAAAAAAAACTACATCAAACTATTGAAAGGAATTTAGTTTTGTGTTTCTCTCTTTTTGTGATGGAAAATGATCTTAATAGTTGGCTGTTATTGACTTAGGTAAAAGCGTAAGTCGTTGTGTTCTATGGAAAGGACAACATGTAATTTTCCAGACACTGCACCATTTTATCCCCTTCATTGTGTTTGTATTAATCCTAGTTTAGTACGTTCTTTGTGTTGGTTAGTGATGGTCAATAATGGATTCTTATTCATGTAAGGGCTCCTGGTTTCGAACAAAACCGTTACTATGTTATTGTAGCAACGACCACATACAATTGTTCGTCGATAGAAAACGGAAGAAAAGTCACAAGATTAGCCAGGACAAAAATATCACAGAAAATATAAGAATCCCTCGAATAATGCACATCCAATTGCGCTGCAAATTGAATCAGGGCGACTATTTGTACGTAGCTATTTTAGAAACTCAGGTTCCGTGGTTCCTTTACCCAAGTAAATGTTAATGTGTGAAGAATCGTAGTGTTCAATTCTAGATCATGCGAATGAATCAAAGTACATATCATTTCCTATACACATGCAATAATGAATATAATATGTCGCGTAGCGCTCTCCAGATCCTTCCTTACGCTGACTATGTAGCAATAAGCACTGGTTATTTTAGTAGTAGAAAATATTTAACTGTAGTTGGGTTTCGTCCATAATCAGCTTTCCACAATGAATTACTAAATTGAAGATGAAGAATTAGTTATGGATATGTGCAGTTAAACTGTGCAAGCACATAAAGAGGGAAGAAGGAATGCCAATATTATATACAGTTTGCCCCAGTGCGACCATCCACCGTTTAACCACGGTCACTTCTAGAAAGTCTTCTCAAGCCTCAGTGTCGCAGTATATGTTTGCATGTGAAGTTTGTTTTCCGTGTGTCGGGAGTTAGTTTGTATTAGACTGACTGCTTGCGCAATGAGCTAGGCTAAAAAAGGGTTTAAGCGGTGTGGGTGGGTCTTAGGGGTCTCGATTTCATGGGGATGTTGTTGCGTAAAGTTTATAAGGAATAAATATTTGGAATAATTTCCTTTATTAGTTTTAATATGTTTCAAATGTTTGGTGTTGTAAGCCGAGGTATTAAACACGTTTAAAAGTGAATAGAATTTTGACCAAATGGCTACGCTTTAATGATTTGACGTCACAAATTTAGTCATTGAAGCATAGCCAAAATTTTGGCTGATGGGAAATTACCGACTCAGACCTCCATTGGTGGTTGAGAATTTTTTCTGGCGGCGATGCAAACTAACCGATGTTTCATCGTGGTATGGCATAATTTAAGATGACGTAATTTTTGCTTTGGTTTCGTGCTATGAGAAAACTTTGAAATTCTACTTGTTTACGGATCATAACAGAGTAAATATTTGATGTTTCATCTATTTTACAAATGTATTGTCGTTTTCCACAATTTTAATGTTTAAAAAGGGTAAATATTTGAAAATGCGTTGATACCACGATTTTGTTCCACTTGACTTGTTGTCGACTTTACGTCATTACTTTGTTTTTATTTGACGCGGAGGATTCAAAGCAGTCGGTCGCATCTTTTCTCGTCGTTTCTCTGAAATATTTGAGAAATATGAATAGTTGTATCAAGTTATCGAGACAAATATTTCATTAATTTTCTTGCTTTGAACAGCGAGAGATGGGTAAGTTGATGATAGATCAAATCAATTCAGTTTTATTTTGTTATTTCGTTTCTTATCGCGTTAGCTTCGTTATTCAAGCAGTTACTTTGGAATGAACGATAAAATATTGTGGTTTCATAATGCTGTCTGGATACATGATTACATATTTACCGTATATGACAATGAATAAGTCAAACCATAAATTAGTGAAATGTAGATCAGTATTCAGTCTATATTCATTGAATAAGTCAATTCCCAAAATAAGGTAGCAGAAATAATGTCACAATTCTAGATCATATGAATGGTTCAATGTAAATATCATTTCATTTCCTATACACATGTCATTAATGCACATTGTTTATGTCATAAAATCAAATAACCTCAGTTGTTTGCGCATACAACGTCATTATAAGTGAATTTCGATTGTAACGAGCCGCGTTGTAATTTATCTGTTGCGTACTTAGGATTATATAACCTTGCTTGCCATGTTAAAAGCACAGTCTTGCATTCAAACTGAAATAATTATTTCGCAGAACTAACCGCAATGGAAGACAAAGAAAATATTGAACACCAGATGGCAGTAAAGGGACAAATTCCTGCACCAAAACCTCCAGATATCGATGATTTTGTGATATTGAAACCAATAAGCAGTGGTGCATTTGGACGAGTTTATCTTGGAAAGCGAAAGACTAACAATAAACTCTACGCAATCAAGGTAATGCGGATAGTATTGGTAGTGCTACTAGATCAGATCCACTTAAGTTTTTGGGGGAACAGGAAGGGAATATAATGTTGACAACTGCCTAATCTTAATCTTCCCGATCGTGAAAGCAAGTGTTGGTTTTATTGCAACTGATGACCCGTTGATTGATCATGATAAAAGTGAGCACAATATAAATGATTCTGGAATGATATATATTGACATGAAAATGGTTTTGAATGCTAAGTGATAGTACTGGAGTCTAAAAGAGTGCTGAAATTTCAAGGGTATATACTGTATATACAGTATTATATAGTTTTCTTGATCATTATATTTCTATCTCAGGTGATGAAAAAAAGCAAAATGGTTCGAAAGAACATGACAAGAAATGTTGTGAGTGAGAAAAATGCTTTGGCTTTGAGTAAAAGTCTCTTCATTGTTCATCTTTATTATTCTTTGGAAACTCCACTTGATATTTATTTGGTGAGTTTGAGCTTTAATAATTCTTTGAATCTTTATAACAAAAGTCCTTCACTTTGTTATGCTTCAAGGCTACTGCAATAATCATAATGTTGGGGTCTTGTATAAATACATATTCTTCTATATTTCACATGAATTTTATCATTCAGATTATGGAGTATGTCATTGGTGGTGATGTGAAAAGTTTACTCAATGTTTTGGGATTTTTTGATGAAGATATGGCAGTATTGTACATAGCTGAAGTTACTGTTGCATTGGAATATTTGCACAGTCATGGAATAATACACAGGTAAATATGTTTGATCATGGTATTGGTATTATTTAGTCATGGTATTGGGCGCACATAATTGATTGAGGTCAAGCACATAGAACCTGATCTCAGAATTCATCATTAATCCAATTACTTGGGATTTAATTCGAAAAAATAGGGTATGAGGAATGCAAACTTTATATACAAATAAACGCCGAGGGGTTTATAAACAGGATATGGCTTGAAATTTTTATACTTTACAACTGTTGTATTATTTTGTGAAAAATGATCGCAAAGATGAATAACAGTATTCTTGAAGTGGTCCTTGCTTGACTCATTGAGATATCATAGCATTCAAATATCTACTTCACAGCATTCACAGATACCTATAATACTTGCATTATTTTGCAGAGATTTGAAACCAGACAACATGTTAATAACAAAGGAAGGACACATAAAACTCACCGATTTTGGTCTTTCAATGGTTTCGTTAGATCGAGGTATTATTACCACAAAGATTCCTTAATTACTGAATTTGATTGTAATATATTATTTTCCTTTCTAGATCTGAACATGTCTGACCTTGTAAGGACGCCATCCGATGGAAATAAGTTGATGATCCGAGAATATTATCGAACGCCGGGTCAAATTCTATCGCTGATGTCAAATTTCAATTTTGTAAGTCGAGATAAAGGCATACAATATCACGAGACTTATTATTTTACACTCTACGCTAGTCATCTTATCTCTCAAAACAGTTACATTTTCCCCACAGTTAAATATCATGTTTAGGTAGTGCTACTAGGGCTTCATATCTTTACCAGCATTATAAGTCAATATATCATAATGGCATAACAATCACCCGTTAATGTTGTATCCTCCACTACTATTTGGTCACAATCATTACTATCATAAGTTCTCTTGTATAATTCTACTCCCTATATCTCTACTGAGTCTATTCTGCGTTCATGATTATTTTTACGTTGTTTACAGCAAAACTCTCCGGGTCAACTCGGTAGTCCCGCGTTACCAACACGACGTCCGAGCCATAGAAGAATTTCGCTTGAAAATGCAAGATATGCTCCAGCAGTCGACAGCCCTCTAGTGATCGCTAATCGGAATAAGGTGAGTGCAGCTCTGTATTAAATAGTATGTATTGAGAACAAATGTGTTCGAAAGGTTATTATCTAGTCTTTCGTATGTCACCTTTACGAACACCAACGTTTGTTGATGCTGTGACCTTTCTCACTTCAGACTTCATCTTTAATATTGTAGTTTATTATGCAGAGCATGGCTGAAACCTAATTATATTTAAACATTTTATACTATTAGGATAACCAGTGCTTATTGCTACATAGTCAGTCTAACAAAAGGTCTAAGCAGCGCTATGTGACATATTATATTCATTGTTACATGTGAATAGGAAATGAAGTGATATGTACTTTGATTCATTCGCATGATATAGAACTGAATGCTACAGCAATACCATAACGATTAAAAGACATTCAAATATATAATTATTCATTATATTTTATACATATCTATTACAGAGAACTCAATCTCAGGATAGCTGTGGTGGTAATTCACCGGAACATGTGACACCGCCCTCGATCGGGCGATCGATTGAAAATGATGAAATATATGAGACACCACCTTGTGGTGAAGTTGTACGAGACAGAGGTAAATAATGTGTTGATTGAATTGTACGATATGTCCATATCTGAGTTGACTTTGGGAAGTGTGTTTAATGCTTGCACTTCTGAGCATCGTTTCAATGGTCTGTGTAACTTTGAATGTATCTATATTATTTGAAATGAGTCAAACAATCTTGGAAAGGGGGAAATGACAGTTTGGTGAGAAGTTATAGAACCACTAAATTACCTTGCATTTTCTTTCATCTCCAGGTTTTGTCGGATCTGTTAGCGGAACTTGTGTGCGAGATCTTCGAACTCCTCTCAGTGAAAAAAATTGGTTCAAATCAAGAATTGTAAATTCAGGAAAAGGTAAAAGATTCCGAAATGGAATTCCAGTTAGCTCGGACTCATTTAATTGCCCCTTGCAAAATCCCTATTATCCCTATCTTATCTTTTTATCCTTATCTTATCTCAGATCACTCATCATCTGGTTGCTTAACTTCTTCCCTCAAAGCAGTATCTCGAAGTTCATATGAATCAACACTTCCGTCACATACTAACGAAGGTTATGATTCATCACGATTGATCAGCATTCCGTTTGCTACTGATGATAAATCATCCAACCATGACATGTCATGTGATCAGGGAAAATCAGTGGAGTGTGACCTGGATGATGTGTTCCATAACAACCAGGTAAAGATGAAATAGCAAGAAAATATAAATAGTTTAATGGTGATAGAGCAGAGTCATTTTAAAACTGAATTTTATCTGCGGATCATCGTAAAGACTCTGTGCTTCTGTAAAGATTCTGTACCACGCTGCGTACTGAATCATATATAAAATTAAACTGCTTCTTATTAGCAAAGTGATAGTATTTGAAGGTAAATATATCATTTAATTTTTGTAGGAAATAAACTCTTCTTGTCTGAACAATATGAAGAAACATCGCAGGATCTCCTCGTCCGATGATGAGAAAAAGATGTTCACTGATGTGGAACCTGTGTGCATTGGACCGGATAATAAATATATAAAACGTGAGTAGATCCACAAGATGTTGATATAATGTTCCCTTTTACCTGAACGAGGAGCTGAAAGACACAGCTTCTAAATAAGTAATTACAATGAATCGATCAAGCGTACAAGTGAATCACAAAATTTCTGAGGTATATTTTAGGTTTTAGCTTATATTCGACGGATAAATCAAACCCCGGAATAAGGCAGCACCCACTCTCATCTAATTGTCAAGAATTTAGTTGATAGAATTAGTACACTATCATATTATATATTATATGGCCTTATTTTCATCTCTGCCATGTATCAATAACTTTATGCTCGGTGTATTAGTCGATTCCTAGTTATTGGGAGATTTTTTTTTGCTTTGAGATTTGACTTATATGTCAGCATATGTTGTATTACTGCAATGATCAAGTATAATATACAGTAAATTCTTAGTTCTGTTATTTTCAGCGTCACCTCTGTTACTTTGGCAACCATCAAAACGTCGTAAACTTCTTTCCGTTAGTCACACCGGTTTGACCTCTGACATCACTGCGATGACCTTGAAACGAGCGGAGACTGAGTCATTGCTGTCGCAGTCTTGGCCCAGAACTAGCCAGCATTCCGAACCACAAGGTGACAGTAAAGAGGTGACAGAATGTGGAAATGGCAACGTTTATGAAGAAGCGAAAAAAACGAAGGACGATCATGAGAATAGTTCGTTTAATACATCAAGTAAAATATATTTTTTATAATCTACTAACAGAGCTACCTGTCTACCTGGGTAAAACTGTACCAAACTTAATTCTTATGAAAGAACTACAATTGATTATTAGCTGCGCATTTCAATGAATAAAATGTTCCGGGCCAAATTATAAATTAAATATTCCTGGAATTAGAATAAGAACTGCCATCTATTGGTGTTGTTTTTATATGCTAAAGAAGGTTATCATTGGAGTGCACTCACCCAGGACGTTAGGTTCTTTTGTTAGTACACCCCTCAAATAACATGACGTCATTGAATTTCAGGCGAGATGAACAGTTCACTCGAACAATCAATCTCTGATGTCGACGCAAGTTTTCGCGATCTCACATTCGAAAGAAAATCAAATACGAGTATGAAAGATGATGATGATGATGAAGATGTTCAACAACAACAGAAGGAGGAAGAGCGAGAAAAGCAACTTCCATTCACTTCCTACGCAGACACAACAGATCATAGCAACTTCACATCATCGTATTACGATTCTAAAACCGACCTCTCTGACATCACTAACTGTCCAACACATTCAACTCCGTTTCAACGAAGCGATTTGTCAATCGAGGTCATGCGGGGAAACGAGGATGATGATTCGTTGCCGTGGACGTCCGAGAGATTGCTGCCACTGGAGGGTGGTAATGTGAAACGTAGGATCAGCGTCGAAAGTGGAATTATGCATCTTGATTCAACAAGGTAAAACATTGATAATGTTGAGGTAAAGGCTTCCTCAGTATTATCTAGCTCTATGTTGACTGTACATTAGATTGAGAAGACATCTGCGGTGGTTACAATGATTTGACACGTTTTATTTCTTAGAGCTAGTAGCGGAATCGCACTGAAGTTTGATGATCTTGATAATTCTCTTGTTGTTGATCCACTGTGTGGCGCTCTCTCTCCTCCACATCAAAATATAGAAATATCTCCCGTGCAGAAAAGTCGAACAATCAATGATGATGTCATCGAACGAAGCATGCATATAAATGTGTCTGCACCCGAGACTATATTAGAATCGAAATCAGTCAACGAATCTGGCCACCGAGTGTCAGTAACATTTTCTGGAGTTGCAGCAGGACGTCCTTCAAATAACCTTGAACCGATTCCAAGAAATCGTAACTTGATGTTGACAAAATCTCGTCATTTTTCCTTCGAACAATCGTTGAACTCTGCGGCAACACCGCAGCGAAAAAATTCTCATAAATTTGTAGAATATTTGACCCCGTGTCGCGAGAAACCTGCTGACTCAACATATCAAGAAATTTCTCTTTCAATGATGACGACGGGTCAAATTCAACCAAATGCAGCAAACGCTTATCTCACACCAAATCCAAAGGTTTGTTTATGCTGATGCTGCTACGTTGATATCATTTAGTTACCTTCACCGGTTCTCATACAATGACTCCCAGTATAGTTCTCCCTGCTATCTGTTAGCTGTGTACAGCCACAGCTGTTAGGCAAGGTGCAAGGATGTCGTACAGTGATAATATCCATCACATCTCATAATTCATTAAGTTTAGTGCTTCACAACTTTGTGCTTTCACAATTTCTTTTTCTTTTTACAGAGCGCGATGAATCCACAATCATTGCTCGGTCATAAATCAATCACGCGGTTGCTATGCAATACTCCTAAGCAAAGACCTTTCACCCCATTACGTCCATTTACTCCTATGCAACATTTCACCCCTAAATCTACTCCGTTAAGAACCCCAAAGAGCGTCAAACGAAAGCAGTCCCAGATGGAATCAAGAGTGTGGGGTAAGATTATGATTTTTAATTTCAATAAAGGGTGGAATTAAGACTCTTAATTTGTAAAGTGTAATTCCTATACACACATCATAACATATATAATATTAGCAGAGAATCTGGTTGCTTCCTGTGTCTTTAAAGGACTTGGTGTGAGCATCCAGTCGAAAATAGAATAGTAAAGCATCTTTTAGGTAATTCCTGAGTCCAGGCATCTTTTGTAAAAAAATAAAGCAGCCGTGACCTGCTCCGGGCTACCCTAAGTCATCAAATCAAATGTGGTTCCAATCATTCCAGCCATATAGTTTTGTAAAACATAATACTGAGTAATGTATAGTGATTTTTAAGACACTCTGTATATAGTTGAAGTTGGATATTTTGTGTTTTTCAGGAACTCCAGATTATCTTGCTCCTGAGCTTCTACTCCACAAACCTCACGGTAAAGCCGTTGATTGGTGGGCTCTCGGAGTTTGTTTTTATGAATTTCTCGTTGGCATTCAACCTTTCTCTGATTCAACCGTCGACAAAATATTCACAAATATATTGAACAGAGGTAAAAAGCGATTTGTCATATGTTCTCATAAATACAGCCGACACTCATTAAAGATTTCCTTGTTAAGCAGGATACCGGATGAACTGGACTAAATATGAGTTGAGAGAGTGACTGTCCATCTATTTCACTAGTTACATACCAAGTTTCATAATTTTACCCTAACATATATATCTATATCAGATGTTTATATATTTCCAATATTCACCATTATCCCTCTGCTATCGGTTAACACAGTATTTTGCCAATATGACCACTGTTCTAATGATGACTAAGCTTTTACCAATGCTATCATGCGCTAATAATGCGATGCCGCCTACCATGTTGTACCATGCACCTCATGTTAGTCAGATTTTTATCAATGACCAGACTTTATTAACTTATCACAGTGACTCTGGGTATATGTTGACTTGTGGAATTAAAAACAGTTTTCATTGCTATCTTAATTTTTTGATACTGAGAGTGAGGAATAAACTTTCCTAATTTTTCTCAATAATTTCATGTTTGTTTCTATTTATCATAAGATATTGAATGGCCAGAAGGTGAAGAATCCTTGTCTGAAACAGCTACTGATCTTATACAAGGATTATTGACCGTCAACACAGACGAACGATCTGGATCCAAAGGTACAAACTATATTTTATTATTTGTTATTCAGAGGCAAGGTAGAGAATAGTATTAACAAATGCATGAGTATCAAATGCATGGCATCAGCTAACTTTACCATCATGTTAATAAGGTCATGTGATAATTTTACAGGATATAGAATCATTATCATATAGACCAGTGGTTCCCAACCTTTTTCTTATCGCGAACCTAGTGGAGATATAGTATATGTATATTACCTTAAAACTTCTCCCGACGGTCACAATAAATAAATATTTTAATTATCAAACTATATAACTTTTGTAAAGAGGTTGCAAGAAAATCACATCAAGTAGCCTAGGTTTTAACTTTAACGAATAAATTATTGCTCTTTGCTTGTGAATTTAACTAAACTTTGAAGGTGCCTGCGTACCACAGGTTGGGAACCATTGATATAGAGAGATAGTTGGTTATGAAAGGAATACACAGATCATTATGCTTTGCTTGCTGTTAATTTTTTTTTTGCTAGTGTGTTACAATGCTTTTGCTTTAATGTACAACTTGATTAGATAGTCGTAGTTAAGAAGAGATAAGGAGATTGTTGATTAATTAATATTAATAACTGATTATCTATAATGTTTAAAGGTAGTTGCGTTATCAGTATATTACGGAGCGATAATATGAAGTACGCACGTGTTACAATCATTCTGAATATAATTAAGGACATACTGTAGTTTGTTGCTTGAGCTTGCTAGATTTGTAATTAACAGCTTGTGTAATCAGTAACATTACTAACTGCATGAGACTTATGTTTTGTGATTGTCTTGCAAACAGCATTGGTTTAATTTATAGTTGCCTTGTAATGCTTGTGTGGAACTGCTTTGCTATCGTCAGCTTGCGTATCTCATAATCCAAGTTATTTTTTTGAATACTTGACTCGACCATTTTGAATTACTCGGCCCTTCTTAATGTAGTTTATATATTTATTTCAGTTATCCGGAAAAACGAACTCTTTTCCTCTCTCGCGTGGTCAGATTTAACCTCTATGACCCCAAAATTTATCCCATGTCCTGATGACGATACAGATACAGGTTATTTCAATCCAAGGAATAAAGAAAGAAATGATTCGAATATCACACAGTAAATCCCCATTGTGTATCATCTATGACATAAACTCGTTTGTTGATAGTGCCTGTGCCTGGGAGTCTGGGACAGACATTCAAAATCATTAATTTTGATATTAAGTTATTTCAAAATATGACAAAACTTGACCTTCAACGTTAATCTAGGAGTGACTGTAAATAGTTACAAGCATACTTATTCAGAGTAAATATGGTAGATTCATACACATGGTACAAACTAGTAAACATTGTTGATATCTCCATGTTATTGAAGAAATGATGTACAGTGATTTTCTTACATAGAAACCCAAATGTTTTTATCTCAGATTTTACCCAGTGAGTTCATGTAATGATAAATATGTAACATCACATGTTGCTATGAAACATAGTCAAGAACAACAACATTGCTATCACAGCTCCATTTGCTTTGTTGATTTCATTCTTTTTGATACATGTTAAGTTTTTAGTTGGAGTGGAAAGCTATGGAATCCTCTGACTCCTCCGATTAATCCATTTACTACCCATTTTGTTGATAATATAACATTCCGTAAACATAACATTGCTTTGTGAAGTGAAGTACCTAGTTTGTTTGTTAGTAAAGTCATTTAAATTCTTAACTTGTGACAAGGAATTGAGGAATTGAATTGAGCATTTGTTTTTAGTTGGGGTTAGTATTCATAAGCAAAGCTGTGAAATCAGTACATTAACCCTCTAACTACACCATTTGCTGCCCACTAACACTGCTGTAAAGTACTTTTGTATAATGGTCAGACAGTGTTATCACTGCCAATTATAAAAGTTTATTGAGATTAAGGTGATGTATAATTTGATGAGTTTTAACTATTTTTCCATCATTACTTCTATCTCAACTCTAGAATTGCTCAGTCATACTATGCTGTTTGTAAAATATTCCTTGTTATGCCGAGTCATACTCTCTCTTATGGAAATGTTCCATAATTTCTCGTGTAAAAAAACTCCACTGATATATTTCCTTCTTTTATTTGCATTCGACATTTTTTTCATGATTGTGATGTCACACAAACTGAGCGGTCAGGTACCGGGCGAGCCTGTGTCTGATATATTTTTGGGAACTTACGTTGCCAAGACGTCAGGTCGAAAAATTTCCCAGAACAACTGAGGAATAATCCTGGTTCTGTGACATCACAATTGATAAATTATTTTCACACAGGGATGTCCAGTTTGTTCAAAAAAAAATCCCGAAATAGAACAAGTCATGTAAGATGTATGGCACAGTAAAATAACTGTCAAACAATAAATAAGGTCTGCTAAAAAGAAACCTTGGGTTGGAATAGTTATTACACTGAGCACTGCCTAAACAAAACCATGTCCCCATATTTTATCTATCATGGAATGAATGTTACTGATAGTTGGAATTTTTTGTATTTAGTATTTAGGAAAGATTTGAAACGAACTGGTAAAATTTCTAAAGGTTCATGACCTTATTCAATAGCATCAGTGATGTAATAATTCTTAGAAGATAGGTGACATGGGTGTAATGGTCAAATTTTGAACCGGAAAAATATTCATAGGGAAGACAGTTTGATAAATGACTGTTTCGTGCGAAGATAAATGAAAGGAAATGCTTTTAATCGATCTGTGCATGACTGGCAAACAGTAACGAGTAGTAACTCAACAACTTGGTTATTTTGATAATTTATTTGGCATTGTGTCATGACATGGTCGGTAATTCCCACTGTGTTTGAACCGGAGTTAATATTCCTTGCGTGCAATTGTAATAATCATATCCGGTAGTCTCACGGAAATGGTCTCGCTCATTGTGTATTAATAGTAAATTATTATATCATATTTCCATTGTAGTAGGAAGTGACTTGTTACTATTGATAGATTTTTACGCATAGCTTGTCTGAAGAGCAGTTTTTTAGTTTTGGGGATATTTTCTGTGATCTCTATATATTATAAAGTGTGTTCAAATTTCTAATTATATCTTTCACATCAGAGCACATGCACTTTGATGCAGCATTCAATTTTTCATTGATATTGGTAAGTGACTGTAGAAAAGATCTATTGAAGATCACTGGAAAAGTCTGTGGTGTAGATCGTTGTAAAGGACTTTGGTACTCATTGAAATGATTTTTGGTTCAAAGTTCATTTGAGGGTCTGTGCAGTCTGAGGGTCATGTGCATAGATAATAAAGGAAGGACATATTTCAAACACTAGAGTGTTTCAATCGATACTTTACAGACAATCCCACATACTGGACATCCCTGTACGACTACATCATTCAGTACTGATATATTCACATTTGTTTGTTGGTTTGTTAGGTAAATGTTATAAATAATAAAATGAAAAATAATAATTGTAATAATAATTAATACAAAGAAGTAAATAAACAAAAATATGATTCTGCTTCTCCTCTGTCTATTTATACCCAGAAATCACTTTTCTTCAAATGTGGAACAGCTTCACGCTGCTGTCTCAGTATGTACGGTTTCAATCTCTCACGATATTCGTTGTTCAATCTGATCAAAAATACAATTGCATAAATATTAAATAAATAAACGGCCTTGTACCCTCAGCATGATTCATAACATTCTACTGCAAATACTTACAGACACGGATTCTGGCAGACCTGTCTTCCCATACTTTGACTTAATTCTGTTGTCAATCGTTCGTATCCTTGTTGTAATATACTGATATGATTTTTGTACGGTGCGCTTGCAACATTCATCAGTTGTTTGAGGTCGAGTGCGCCAGATGATCCATCGATTGCGATAACGTGAATCTAAATTAGAATAGAAATGAATTTTGAGTGAGTTGTGTCTGGAAAACAGGGCAGAATCTACCAATAGGCCAAGGCCACAATTAGCCTAGAGCCCACTTGTATCTAAGAACTAACTAAAACTTAATTGTCATGCAGTGTGCCATCTCTATTTCAAGTGTGGAGACTGTGATTTGGCGATTGTGAAATCTGGCGCCATATTTACTGCGATTGACATACCGTTGCATTTCCCTCTTTCAATTCATCCGAAACATCTTTCACACTATCTTGACTTTTTCCATCCGTGAATAATATGACAATGTCAGCGACATCAGGTCGATTCCCAGGTTGACGTAAACTGTAATCTATTAAATGACGTAATGCTTGTCCAGTGTTGGTTCCTAAAAATAATTGAATGAAAATTTAAAACTTTAGTTTTATATTTACCAAATTTGGTGTTCAAGGGTTCAGATGTATACCAGGATAATGCATGAACTAAGAGAATCTGGATCCCTCCGGATCTTGTATCTCTTAAGAACGACAAACTTTATTGTGCTGGATCAGATAATGTTGGTATCTTTGCCTATTGTGGATAACTATTAGCTTCTTAGTTATTGCATTGATGATCCATAATACAATACAATGTCTATTAGCCCTTTTTATTAAGGGTTCACTGTACGGCATTATTGCCAGATAAGAAATAGGACTAAAGGTCATAATCGTTTTTGTACTATATGTAATCCTTGGTTTATCGGATCCCAACTCATAAAAAGGGATTTCATTTTGCTGCGTTTCATTCTCAAAACCACAATCAATCAGAATTTATGTTTTCGTTTCTAGGTTATATTTCTGGGGAATAACAAATCGTTTAATGAAGGATCTATTGATGTAGCCAGATTTAACTGCGTATGTGTTCACTGTATTTAAAGGATATTTTTCTACGATATCGATCGTTGTCTGGAAATCACTTTCGCTTTGTTGAAGAATAAATGTATTCGCGTTCTCATTGTCGGTAATAAAAACGTGCTCGTTTGTGTTTTACGACTGATATCACAAAAGTTGCAACAATAGATCATCTAATCTATCATGGACAATAAAAGTTAAACAACTTTCCTTTCTAAAATAAATAATTTATTTCCAGTTTCTCGATTAGCGTCGGAAAATGACTTGGTTTATGTAAATATATATCAATTATGACTTGAAGTATCCCGGCGCTGACATCTGGAATGGTCTAGCCGTAAGAATCACAAGTTGAACGGAACAATAGACAGATTCCCTGTTCCGAATATGGATATAGTTACGATAATTATGACTTGTAATCGCTTACGTGCGATTATCCACGGGACACATACGTGAAAGCATACGCGGGAAACTACAGTGTATAAATTTTGAAACCCCCTTGTTAATAATTCCATCACATGCTCTTATGAAACTTTCGAATATTTAATAGAAGGTATATAGGGAAGATTTGCCATTTGAACTCTATCTTCTCTGTGTATATATATATATGTTTGTTCGCTCGTTTTACGCTATACAAACTAAACTATTAGACCGGGATCAAATTTAGTGTGGTGACTAACGCGGAGGTCCTAGTGGCGTTATTTTATTGAGAAACCTTACTTAGGACAGACTTAAATATACATTGTAACTATAGAAAATAGGGCTTAATGAATTGTTTGAACCGTAGATTGTCTCAGCTTTTGTCTGAATCCATAACAACTAGAAAAATTTATATATTGGTAGGATAGCCCCATTAACCCTACAAATTATCCACACATGAATGAGGTTTTAGGAATTTATATATTTTATTATTTTAATGCTGTGAATGTGAAAGTAGTCACAGCTGGTATAAATCGAATGAAGTCAACGTAGCTTCGTTTGAATGAAAATTTGTTAACCCATTCTTAGCAGCGATCGCACTGTCCGTTCATCCCAATATTTACATTGAAGGATAAGGTGAAGATATCAACACAATCACTTTCTCTTTCTCGCTTTCTTTTTAAATATATATAACGATTTAAATATATAAGACATTTCACATTTGCGTGGGTAATCCAAGATTAGTGTTATGTACCACTCAGGATCGGAATTTTAATAGTGAATCAATTAATCAACAGATATTTAGATTAGATAAGTGTGTAATGTAATTTAAACTTCGCTTATAATTTGGTTATTGTTGTGATTATGTATTGTACACACATGTATTTATGGATATAATATCAACGAGTACAATAGACAGACCAATCAATATTTCAGTCTACGACACATACCGAAACAGAGTATCAGATATATGGAGTATTCTCACTTGTAATCAGATGTGTACGTAAAGGTGGCACGCGAAAAACTACATAATATTACGAAAACCAGAGCAGAAAGAACGCAAAAATGACCATCAACAATAATACTTGATTTGTATTTAACCGGGTCGTAAAGCGTCGTAGTTAAAGGTTGGATATATGAAATGTGTTATCTTGTCATTTAACTAATGTTCATCATTTGATTCATGAATGTGTAATGTCATATTACGTAGAGAGTTCTGATTAAGTTGATAGATAGCATTAAGCAGGCAAGAATGTCAACAAGCGTTCCAATGACATCAAGTGGAGACTCCGGAGATATTAGCACTCCAGGAGAACAAACAACTACGTCTTTGGCCATAACATCAACCAGTGTGCAAGTGTCAAATCAAGAATGGTTATTTGGTGGTATTGGTATTCTCATTGGAATACTTGCGACACTCATCATCATCGGGATCCTTCTCCTGTGCTACAGGCATCGAAAAAATCATGACAGTCTCGGCAGAGAAAGCTCTCCGAAACCTGGCAACAATCCTGGAATACCAGCCGATATATGTCACAGCGAGAGCGAGCTTGTAATTGATAACCCATATGCAGGGACGAACAGGCAAGCAAGAAACGACAGCAACAATATAGTGTCAATAAAAAAGAATGGTGATGTAATAAAAGAAGATTTGAAACAAACGGAAGTGACGGCTTCGACGTGCAGAAGTGAAGTGCGCAGCATTACATCAGGGGGAAGAAGATCTTGCACGAGTCAATCATCCATCAGCAGCTCATCGCTACATGTGGATGTAATACCAGAGATTCCACTTTCATCATTATTGGATGAAATTCATCCTGCTGATAGAGATGACAAGAACTTCCATGATGAAGATGAGACCATACCTCCTCCCAGTGAAGAGATGACCTACGAAAGTCATTCTGCTAATGGAGATGACAATAACCTCCATGGTGAAGATGAGATGATACCTCCTCCTAGAGAAGAAGAGATGAACTACCCTTCTCTGGGTGAAGAAGACAAGAATCTTTCACTTGCTTTTGGTAAGATGAATCCTTACAAAGATGAATCGAATGAAAGAGATGACCTACATGACGAAGATGACAATTTTCCACCTCCTCCCACTATACCAGGAAGACAGTATAGTCAGAAAAGTTCGCAATCATCTGTTCATGATGGTGATGAGATAGCAATGATGTCAATTGGAAAATCTCCTGATGTTATGTCAAATACATCATCAACGATCGACTTAACATCAGATGAAACAGTCCAACGCACAGTTTTATAGGTGTCACAAGAAAGTTTAGCAAATTTGAGAGATATTATATAGTCTACGATCAGCATCACTTTGAACATGACCCCCCAGCCCTGCTTGAGACCCTCTAATCCCGCATACTATAACGTCACTAAATATTTAATAGTAGCTGTGCTGTACATACCTATTAATATGCAACAGGTGATGTATGTAACCAAAACTAGAAGTACTTACCCCATCCTCCATACGGCATATATTTAATAGCTCTTTGTAGTTTTTCCATCTCTGTAAATTTTCCAATTGGTATTTCTGAGTGAGTGTCGATATCTCGATTGTAACGGAATGCGCCCGCAAGAATATTGTCTGGTCCAACGTAGAAATTTGCCAAGAGCTGAAAAATTGTTGAATTGTTATTGAGAGATTGTAATATTGCAAATAGGCATCAGACATAGGTTTGCTGGAGCTTGGGGACGATTTATGTAGGGTTATTTAGCAAGAAATAGCTGGGAATTGAAATAGAGTTTTCCGTGACGAGTAGAAGACCATTGTCCCACTGGTACTAATTTTTCGTAATGATATGTTACATTGCATTATTATGTCATATAGGATGACATTTGGCCATTGTAAAATAATTACAGTAATATATATTGAATATTCAAACATTTCTATATATTCTCTTGTACCTCGTTCGAAAAAGCAAGTAGTTTGTTCCAGTTTCTGTATCCGACACTTGAACTTGAATCAAACACGAAGAATAAATCCATCTTCCCCCATGGCGGGCAATTCTCTGTGATATCATTATAGTATTATATTAATTCTGTTGTCATGGTAATTATAAGACTTTCAATTGAGTTTGCATGTATATAGTCAGTGGGACATGGATAATTTTACTGAGATGGGGTAGGGTCAGGATGAACAACAACATTTGGAATGGTTGTCATGTGACACTCACTATCCTTGGGTGTATTAATGATAATAGTTATTACAATTTTAGTTTGTTTGTTTGGAGAGAAGTAATAACTATGCATTCCAACCTCGCTACATTACTGGTTCAAGTATATTTTCTTACTACATCACTGTATAGAAGTTTATATAGTAAATATCGTATCTACAGCATGTTAGAAGTAAATTTATATTTTTGTCCCGTTTTAAAGAAAATTCAGTTATATTGTTATGAAATATTGGTTCCATATTATTCTGATGTGAGGTTGACAGAGTCAGGGAGGTTCTTGTTCCTGTATATATTGTAATTATCCACTAACCCGGGGGTGTATTAATAATAAATGTATATCTGTCCTCATGCTTTATATCTTGAAATATTGTATACTCACTTGCACAGCATGGTGGTACTCCATCCCAAAGACCATTTTCTTTACAAGTTAGAAAATCATTTCCATGTAGACTGTACGAATCATCAGCAATTCCCTGTGAACTAGGATCACACCAGAATCTACATCTGCTGTGATGATAATGTGAATTTGTGCACTGCACTCCTCCATATGCAAAAGCATCAAATTTAATATCGCAATGTCCTTTGCAATATGGCGCCTGATTCGTCCATGTTTGGTCTAGTTGACATTCGGTTTCCGAGCTTCCTTGCATTTCGTGAAGTTCTTTGCAGTGATACGTGCATTTTGATCCCCAGTCATTGTAGCGTTTCCCCGTGCAATTTATGAAACCATTTGGAATGTTCAGTGGTGGACATGTTAATCCTAAAATTTAGTAATAAATATTTTTGTTGGGGCCACTTGAATGATTCCGAGCTAACCCAAATTACAAATGTCGAAGTATCGAACTTTCATTGTATATTAATACTAGCTACTTACTTTCACATCTTGGTTTTTGCGCACTCCATTTCCCGTTCAACATACAATTAACTCGACGAACTCCGATAAATTTATGACCTTGAGTCGGACAAGAGAAAGTCAAAGTCGATCTACAAACATAAAGCATTGTTTAATAACAGAGCAGTACTGTTGGGTGATTGAGCTGACCAGAAACTTACAAATACTTTGTAGCGTTCTAGATCATGTACATGAATCATATGTCATTTCCTATACACATGTCATAACAGCTATTATATGTCATATAGCCCTGTTAAGATCCCTTCTCACACAGACTATGTAGTAATAAGCACTAGCTATCTCAGCAGTGGGAAGTATTTCTTAACTTACCGATAATAGTTCGAGTCTGTAGCTTTTACTTTTCCGTAATCTACTTCGAGGTAGCTCGTATCACAAGTAACTCCTGAAAAATTTACGTCATATATTTTCATATCATCACAGATGATGTCATAGAATTGTGTCATAATAATACTCACTTGAACATGTTTGGAATGTTCTTGTCCATGTACCGTCATACTGACATCTAACTGATTCATATTGTCCATCCATCTTGTATCCTCTATTACAATTGACAAAACACATTGAACGATATTTATTTCTGTCGCTGCATTGAATCGAACCATGAGTGACTTCAGGAAGCATTGGACATTCAATCTCTGTATGTAGAAAATTATGGTTCAGTTTTGTGGGCTGTTGTACTTGTTAATAAGAGATTACAGTTATATTTTGATGGATAGTTCAATAAGATATATCTGTACAGTGTTGTATTCTAATAATAACAAATTACTTTGACATTGTCCTAGTTTTGGTCTCCATGCTGCAGTTTTTGAACCACCACTAACATCAGTACATGTACTCATATCTGCTCCATTTACAAGGATGTGTCCTCTGTTGCAAGACAATCTGCATACTGCATTGTAATCGCTGCCAGTGCAGTTAAGGAATCCATTTGCTGCGTACTAAATATGAAAGCATTATTAAAAAAACTGTTCCAGAAACTAGAAAACATAACAAGATCAATACTATTCAGACATTAATAATTTAGTTCCAGACATTTTAAGTTTAAAATTATTTTATTTTGGGAATTTTGACCCATGATAAAGATACCCAGCTATGAATGCAGTGAATGCATGAATGAATACTTATGCAGTTTAATTCATGGAAATGCTGCCTCATAAATCTGGCCTTGCTTTGACCCTCATAAATCACGCCCCCACTCCACCCGTTCATACTTGTGTTAGTGAGAACCAACCTCGGTTTTGCAAGTTTGTTGTTTACAAATAGGTGCTGCTATACTCCATTGTTCGTCATAATTACATCGAGCGATTTGATTGGTTGTATCTTTGAGTTCATAACCTCGTTTGCAAGCGTATTGACATTCAGATTCGAATCTGTTTCGATCCGTACAAACTACTTCTCCGCTCTTCAAGCTCAAATAAGATTCGAGACAAACGATTCCTGAAATAAAATATAAGATGATACAGCGTATGTGGTAATATTCTATATAATTATTATTTCTAACTTCCTATTTTTTCAGTGATATAATTATCCCATTATTTTTGGTAACTAGCCTTTTATGTGCACAATAATTTCTCAGTGCCTGAGTTGCAAAAGAAACATTAGAGATAAAGAATTCGTCAGTTGTTGAGACTTACTTTTGCATTTTGGTATTATTCCTTGCCATGAACCATCAACTTTACATGTTGTGACCCCGCTCTCCTTCCTGGTGCTCGACACTTTCTCGTAACCCGGCAAACATTCAAACACACACTGAGACATGTAACGGAACCCATTGTCACAAACCATATGTCCGTTCGTTGGCGCCTCCAGTGAGGAACATGAAATTTCTAAATAACGAAGATGAAGCATAGCTTTGTTATGTAATAATTGATATCACCATATCAAATAACTACGTTTTATAATTCCAAATATCGTTCGTCCATCACCTTAGTGACCATGACAACCCGGGTCATTATACTTACTGTCACATGAAGCTAGCTTCGGACCCCATTTTTTATCACTTCCACAAATCGTAATTTCTTCTCCTCCCTTCATTTCATAACCAGGTTCACATTTAATACTGCATTGTGATTCGAACATGGATGATCTTGAACACTTTATCTTTCCGTTGTTTAATGCCTGCAGTTGGGATAGGATAGTAAATATCATGACTTGATTATGACATTATAATGATTGCTGGGCGAACATGTTTTTTGTGAATGGAGTAAATTTAGTCAGTTCCGCATGTTTGTTGTGTTATCATTGGCACGGAAATCCATTGATTCGAAAATTCGTTAATAAATCCTGCCATTACCTTTGTCATATCTTCCACTGTTGGTTCACATTTTACTGGAACGCATCTTGGTGGTTTCTCAACATCCCAGAATCCTAGATCCGTGCAATTGACAGTAACTGAAGCAGGATCATTCGGATCAATCTTATCGAGTAATTCGTATCCGCCATTGCATTCAAACAAACAGGTTGATTTGTAGAAGTAGCTGTCGTTACAATAAACATGGCCGTTCCTTAACGATGTATAACCTTCAGATGGGCATGTTATCTCTGTGTAAAAATAATAAAAATTGGTTAGAGCTTTACAATATTACAGCGGTTCTTAATCTTCTTTGCCTTATTCCCTCTTCACTAAATGTCAGATTGTCATTTCCCCTTTCCTAAGATTGTTTGACTTGAAAGGTTCAACTAATAATTTGATACTTGAAGTAGTGCAAGCATGAGTCACACTACCCCCCCTGTGGGGGTGAAGGAAGTGCAGCTGTTCTAGTATTACTATAGTTTGAAACTACCAATCTGTGATCCCAATTCCCCCCTGAAATGTTGAGATTTCTTCCCTGGGAGGGAAGTTGAGATCGCATATTCTAGAATATATCTTGTGGAAATTTTTGTTTTTCCTCGTTGAATTAACTTACTTTCACATTCGATAACTTCTCCTTTCCATGTTCTATCTGCTTGACAAACCATTCCATTTCCTGCTTTCATTGATGCTTCTGTCAACATGTATCCGGTCTTACACGCAAATTTACAAAATGATTCGAAACGTTGTTCGTCATTACATTTCATCACTGCATTGATTGGTGTTTGTAATGGTTCACATTCAATTTCTGTAAAGTAATAGTAAATACTTCAGTATATCTTCAGTAGTTCACTATATTTACTAAGTTAGTTAGAGATGTCTGTACTTTTAGTTAACTTGGGTTGGAATTAAAATTTTAAAGAACTCCAAATTCCAATAAAATAATTGATAAGTGTGAACCCATGACCCATAACCCCGAACGATGAAGTAGATCGCATACTATAGATTTCCACTTACTATTACACAATCCAATTCCATTACTCCAATCTCCTGTATGTAAACATGTTGTTTCACTTTCACCACTCTGTTCATGTCCAGCAAAACAATGAAGGACACAAACTGAATCATATTTATTCTCATCACCGCATACTACTTTTCCATTGACTTCAGCCTAAAAGAGAAAATTCAACAATGATAATATACCCACGGTTAACGACTGTCACATAAGCACCCACAAACCCACAAACCCACAAACCCACAAACCCACAAACCCACAAACCCACAAACCCACAAACCCACAAACCCACAAACCCACAAACCCACAAACCCACAAACCCACAAACCCACAAACCCACAAACCCACAAACCCACAAACCCACAAACCCACAAACCCACAAACCCACAAACCCACAAACCCACAAACCCACAAACCCACAAACCCACAAACCCACAAACCCACAAACCCACAAACCCACAAACCCACAAACCCACAAACCCACAAACCCACAAACCCACAAACCCACAAACCCACAAACCCACAAACCCACAAACCCACAAACCCACAAACCCACAAACCCACAAACCCACAAACCCACAAACCCACAAACCCACAAACCCACAAACCCACAAACCCACAAACCCACAAACCCACAAACCCACAAACCCACAAACCCACAAACCCACAAACCCACAAACCCACAAACCCACAAACCCACAAACCCACAAACCCACAAACCCACAAACCCACAAACCCACAAACCCACAAACCCACAAACCCACAAACCCACAAACCCACAAACCCACAAACAACCCATGTACCCATCCCAGTAACATTTTTATTGTATAATTTATATCATTCTGTGTGTATGAATGTAAGATTCACCAGTAAAGCTTGAAAAGGAGACTTCAGATAACTTGTAATCATAACTCTGTGGCAAGTTCTATCAATATCATTATTTCTTACCTCCTTAATACTAGTTTCATTAGCTGGACATCTTCTTTTTTCACAAGTTGGTATTGGATTACTCCATGTCATGTGTGCTGTACATACACTCACATCAGCTTGCCTTTGTTTCATTTGATATCCGGGAGCACAAACATAATTACATTCTGATTCAAATACATTTCCATTCGTACATTGAACTGATCCACCTTCCAGATATAAATGATCTTTGTTGCATTCGACTCCTGTTCATTAAACAACAGATTCAGTGTCAAGTTTCATGCATAGTTATAGCTTAGTTCAAGAGTTATAATACTTCCTGAAATATCTTGTAATTAAACTTGGAATTAGTTAGTACAGCTAGCATAATTGCTTGTGTATAAATTGTGTCATTTAAAACAGTAAATAGTAGTAGAATAGTAAGCTGGTGGTTTGTTGGTATTCTGTTACAGAAAAACTTGAATAGTTCAATTTTACTTCTTTTTGCTTGAAGTAATTTGCTTTTCAAATACGTTGTTTGTTGTTTTAATTTTTATCTGACTACCTTCTGTCATACAAACCCGTGTCTTTATATAATCTGTTAATCTGATATCATGTTGTTTACATTTAATAGTGATATAGTTACTTACTGGTACAAGTTGGTACATCACCGCACCATTCTCCTTCAGCTTTACATTCCAATCCTTTGTTTGCGTCATAATCACCTTCTGGATCATCAATTTCAAATCCAGCATTACAAATCACTTTACAGTGAGATTTGAATAAAAATCCTTCGTTGCAATGTAATGTTCCATCTACTGGAGCGTGGATTGCAGGGCACGAGATTTCTAATACATGAATAATAGTCATTGAATAGTAATTGGTCAAAAGTTAAAATTATTAGAAGTTAAGCCCAATGAAATTAAACCTATAATGTTTAGTTTGCATGGTTATGATAATGGTGTGCAAGTAGTTGATCTTGCCTAATGTGCGAATAGGGTTGAGGTAACCTTACCTGAGGTTAGAAAATAATCTGACAACTGCATAAAGACTTACTTTCACATTTTCCCAGTACTGGTGTCCATAAATGATCATTTTGACAAGTTGATTTGCTTTCACCTTCAATGATATGATAACCTTTGTGGCATTCCATGTCGCAAGTCGATTCAAATGCTGACTCTCGCGTGCAGCTAATTTTACCGTGTTGCATTCCCTGTAAATAGTATAAATATACAGACATAGTCATGTATTGTGACATCATATATCAGTGATGTAGTGTAGTTGTCAATTTATTTTTGATGCCTAGGGAGACTTGGCCAACGCACGATATAATATGACTAATGATTGACAGGTTTTCAATGTGGTAGTAGGTGAAGCAGTAATAAAAAGTTTAATAGCTGAATGTCTACTAATAGTATACCCATGATTAGTATGAGTTTATATCATATTGATAATGATATAGTACTCGGTGGGTCACCTTGTTCTACTATAAGTTTTTACCTCGTTTAATTTTTGCATATCCGGAGTACATGTAATCCTTCTGCACGTTGGTTGTTTTACAGCATCCCAGATCGCTTTCTCTCCACACTTAACTACCATAGATGTTACATCATAATCGTCTCCCGGGTCAACGAGTTCGTATCCAGGGTTGCATTTGAATAAACATTCAGATCCATAGAGATTTTTATCAGTGCATGAAACATCACCATTTGTAAATGTCAGAATTTCAATTGGACACAATTTTTCTAAAAAACAAAAGTTGAGATATGATATTTTGTAACATGAGAATAGCAGCGGCACTAACATGCAAGTAGTATAAGTATAGTGCCTTTACTTCACCACTAAGATCATGACCATAGCCTAGACATGTAATGCAATAATATCATACCCTACTACTGAGAGAACAAGTGCTTATTGCTCCATAATCAGTGTAAAAAAAGGTTGAAACAGCGCTATGTGACATTATGTGCATAGGAAATGGCATGACATGTACTTTAATTCATTCGCATGATATAGAACTGAAGGTTAGAACCTTCCCTCCTCGCTTCATTTAAATCTTCTTTTACTTACTTATTTACAAGACTAGTGATCCTCCCTCCCCACTTTTCCTCATTTGAGGATTCCTCGTTTGCTTTACTTACTTATACATTGTGGAGGAAATCCTGGTTTTGTCCATTTCTTGTTTGACATACAAGTCAGTGAAAGTTCTTGGTCTATAATATCTACTTGATTTGCGAATGTAAAACCTTGTTCGCATGAGTAAGTGCAGGATGAATTGAAATAGAAAGAGTCGGTACATGATACGGTCGAATATTTCGGACCTTTAATCGCTGGACATTGAATTTCTGTAAAATAACCAAAAAATGAGGATTAAGTAAATTAATTTTTAGGCTGTGAGACATTTATTTCATGTGACTACTATTCCGCTTCGATATCCCAAATAATCCCTGAGGGAAATTCCCACCAGGCACATCAGAGCTGCCATTGTTCTAACCGCGTTTAGGAAAAAGGATCGTCTGAGGGAACGTATTATGTATTTCCATAGGACATATATCGCTTGATTTTGTACAGAAACTTCTTAGTAACATAACATCAACATTCTGTGATTATTCAAATGTGGATAAGTCAAACTTGAGAAACATGGGAATAAACTCACGTCGTTGTTATTTTCAGTATCGTATTTTAATGAATTTTTTGACTTTAACAATTCTTAGTTTGCTCTGTATTCAATCGTCAGAGAAATCTGATATACTACCATGTAGCTTACATAATCACGAACAAGTGTATGGAGTAGAATTACATAGAAGACAAGTAGTGATGGGAGACAATTCATACAATGATTTAAATTCCTAAACATGAGAATTTAACGATGAGAAATTGATTAAACTTCATCTTGTATTTTTAAGATTATTGTGGAAAGTCAATTTATGACCGAAATCAAACCGCAGTAATCATTTTCTACTACTGAAATAACCAGTGCTTATTGCTACATAATCAATGTGTAAAAGAGATCTAAACAGAGCTACGCGAAAAAATAATATTCGTTGTTACATGTGTATAGAAAATGATATGATATGTAATTTAATTCATTCCCACAATATAGTACTGAACGCTGCAATAATAATTATGATATTTAATACTGTATCTACCTAATTTCCTGCCCTTCCAATCCTGGTCGACGTTTACATATAGATATAAAATAACTACTTACTTTCACAATAACCGATATCTTTCTTCCAAGTTTCCAACTTCGTACATTTTGTTGTTTTAGCTCCGATTAATTCATATCCTTCATGACATGTGATTGTACAAACAGATCCAAACCGATTCATTTCGCTGCAAACTAATTCGCCATGTTCAAGTGCCTGAAAATTAGCAATCGATAACGCCATAACAGATAAGAGATATTGATATCGCTGGCCTTGGTAGATGTAACATAATGCGCGCGTGCATTTTGCTGATTTGTTATATATTAGTTGCAAGTCAATGCTAAACGCAGGTTAAGATATTCTTGTGTTAGCGATATTCCAGTCCAGAGCTATATCTGACTAAATTATACATGCTAGAAAACTGAAATTTTGCATGAAGTCGTAGGACCCATCGAGGGTTGTCTTGGTGATGTCTGATTTCGTATCCGAGTACTAGTCCCCGAATAATCCAATCGAGACCGAAAATTATCGCTTGTTACGTTTAGCGATATCCGCTAGTGGGCGAATGCTCTAGCGAGCTAGTAAATAAATTTCTTTGCTAAACTTGACTGTTGTGAGTGTTAAGACATTGGACGCATTATTGGATGATAAGCTGATTCCCTAGGCCCGTTCACATCAACATATAATATGGATTAATCGCATTGGACCGATCGCGTAGTAATTCTCGAAGAACTTACTTTTAGTAGATGAGGGGCATCGTAGGGACATGTCTTCTTCTCGCACATTGGTATTTCAAATGACCATGATTGATTACTAAGACATTCTGATGTCACAACGTTTGCATCGACGTCACCGGCCATTTTATATCCTTCTATACAACGATAGGAACAAAGTGATTGGTAATTGTTATTGTCCGAACATTTCAAATAACCGAAAGGTAGATCGAGATGATCAGATGGACATTTTGTTTCTGTTGAAAAAAGGAAAATAGTTATTTGTATGCAAAGATAAATATGAAGATTGTACCGTCCAGTTCTATATCGTGGAAATGAATCAAATTACAATATCATGTCATAGCCTAGACCCATTAATGTTGCAAGGCTTCTATTTATATCAAAATAACTTACTCATACAAGTCGGAGGTGATTGTGAGAAAGTTCTGTTCCACAAACATTCAATTTTATTATTTCCAACTAATTCAAATCCATCATTGCAAATGAATGAACATGTTGATTTGTAATTGTATTCGTCCGAGCACGTCATCAATGAATCCAATGGTGCGGTGACTGGATCGCAAGTGATGCCTATGAAAAAAATAGAAGTGTTTTTAACATTTAACATAGATATGCTAGTATATGCCATAGATGAGTCGTAAGTTCGTGCGGTTGGTAAGTGTAGTATCTGTATATCTAACCAGGCGCAGAAATATAAAGGAAATAATTTAGTCAGCATTGTTGGTAATTTGATCTAGCACATGTTAAGTTAGTAAATAACAATTTGATTGGTTTCCTATTGGCTTCATTTCCCAGTTCATGCGTTAAAACATTATTGAATCCTTGATTATAGCAAGTGGTCGATAGGAATGGAATATTTATCGCCTAAGGCGAGGTCAACTATTCCTATCTTTCTATTTACAAGTGAAATTGCTGACATCGATTAAAAGGCGTTTGTGCATATTGCAAATAGGAGTTCCATTGAATTATGTTTTAGCTTTAACGACTAATTTATAGATACCGAATACTGTAGTCTGTAATTCTCTGAGGTCAGTACAATCCCCTGAGGATCCAAGAGGTACTTCACCTCATTGGAGGTCACTATTATCTCTGCAGTGACCCAGACATTGCTGGTACCCTATTCATACAGCTGGATATACTGTAAATTAGGTGATTGTGACTTGCGCAATGATACAACGTCATGTGGTCTCTATAATTATCTTGAAATTACCGACAAAATATTCTTGGAAGTAATTATTCATAATTAAGTCAAGTAGACATTTGGAGATTGTGGTTTTCGTGTATATAATTCGAGAACTTACAATGTACCAGAATACCTCACAGGTACTAAAGATAAGTTGAGTTAATCATAATATTTTAAATTGACGTATGTTGCTATACATAGAGGTGGATGACAATTCAATCTTCTATATAAATTGTGAAGTTACGTTATACAAAACCAAACAGTTGGAGCGATTTGAACCAAATTTGGTGACTTAGAATATCTTGGCGCAGATTATTTTAATCAAAAACGATGCCCCAGAGCCCGAGACTTCTCCTACGTTACTTAGCGGATCTAATAGCACGTTGACCAAAATAATACCTCCTTTGCTTCAATTTGGATCTCGTGGTTATCAATCACTGATATTGAACGATTCACTGATTTGAACAATTCACTGATAAGATAAATTACTTGCAATAGTGATACATAAATACAGATTAAATACTTTGACACTTGGCTATCAAGACCTATACGTGCCATATATCTCTATATGAAGCATCATAATGTTAGGTATCAACGTAGAACACTTACTTTTACAATTTCCAATATCTTTGCTCCATTCAGTTGTTGATAAACATTTTGTTCTTCCTTTTCCTTCGGTCATTTCGAAACCTTTGTTACATTTGAGTGTACAAATTGATTCGTATCTTGATCCATCAGTGCAATCAACAACCCCATTGTCAGATGCCTGGAGTAAGAATAGTCCGTTACAAACTGTTACATGTTGAAATACTAGCATCCGATATTATGTGTCGATTATGTATTCATTTCCACTACTTAGAAGTCCAGCGTATTTATTTGGAATATAGATAAAACTTGTATGTAGTAATAGTTGTTCAATTCGCGGTTTCAAGCGCAAAAACTAGATATTGCGGTGTTATCGCGTAAGTACATTGTATTTTACGAACTTCGACCGACGTAGAATTTGACTTCCTTTCCTAGTAATTAGATATTGTCTTACCTTTATGATTCTTTTATCATTGAAATCACATTCCTTTTTAATGCAAGTCGGTTTATTATCAGTCCATGCTCTTGATGCAGTACAAACTGCTGACGTAATAACTTCATCCATTTCATATCCAACATTGCATGAGAATGAACATTTAGACAAGAACTTGTTTTTATTTGTACATTTCACGATTCCGTTTTCCAATTCAAGATTTGTAGACGAACATTCAATTTCTGTAAATAACAACGTCATTAAACGTGACGTAATTTCTCAGTCTCAGTTCGCTTGGCAAACACTTTCAATCGTTATGACTCATGAACTCTATCACTCGTCGGGTGAAACAATATCTTAAGATATTTTCCAGGTCGTTAATTGCTGCGTTCGTTTACTGATTAATTCGCTTTACGACCAGATCGTTAGAATGGAATCTGTATTGTAGTGTCTGTACTTACTTATACATTGAGGAAGGTCACTGCTCCATTTCTCGTTGTCTAAACATGTTGAATTTGCTTCACCGATCAGTTCATATCCAGGTAAACATTCATAAACACAAGATGATTCAAACTGATTCGAATCCGAGCATGTTACTTCACCGTTAGATGGCGCTGTTCGTAATTCACACTTGATCTCTGTGTGACGTAAAGTTAGAAAAATAAACATGATGTCAGAGATTTTAATTCAATTGTTGATAATTAACTTGTTTTTGACGACGACAAATTTAATCGAAACATTGAACTGAATTGAAAGATTGTCTTACGATTTCCACGATTTTTGACGTGTGATGTCATATAGCATTTAGCGTAATTATTTCGCAAAATTTCAAGTACAAACGTGACTCTTAGTTGTTATGTTGGGGCGGCTTATACATTGATAACAATATTGACATCATAATAAGCGGCTTTCACTGTATTCCGTAGGCATGTTTATGACTAACATTTTGCGTCGTTCTGCTATTCATAATTATAGAAAAGTATTTTATTGTTTTACTACTTACTTGTACAAGATCCGAGATTTCCTTCCCACTTTGAAAATTCATTACAGCGAGCTTCTCCGTATTTAATTTTCTTTTTCGATATCGTTTGTTCTAATTCATATCCTTTGTCGCAACTTAGTGTGCATACAGAATCAAAAACAAATCCATAAGTACAAAATACAGATCCGTGCTCGGTTGCCTGTTAATGAAATGGTTTTATTTGTTAGATCATAAATACGGCTTTTTGCAACTTTATTATCGAATAATCGGTTCAAGTTTTACATTGAGTGACATAGAATCATACCTTGATCATTATTTCATCATATCGATCACACTCAACTCTTTCACATCCTGTCTTATCAGCATCCCATGTTTGATCAGCAAGACATTGCGCTGATGCTGATCCACTTATTCGTTCATAACCTTTATTGCATTCATATTTGCAAATTGAACCAAACTTATTTCCATCTGTGCAATGCGCTTCTCCATTGAATATGTATGTGTGATAACGAGGACAATCAAGCTCTGTAAATAATATAGTAGAATTATGATATCGATATCATGTCATTTTTTATACACATGTAACAGCGAATATAATATAGCTTAGTGCTGTTTAGATCTCTTCTCACACTGACTATGTAGCAAAAAGCACCGGTTATTTCGGTAGTAGAAAATTACCGAATTTAAATTCCGCGCATTTTTTACGCGAAACCACAGCAAGAATCTGTCAATCATTGTGACGTCTTAACACTCGTCATCAGTTGTTTTGTTTTCGTTTGAAGGGTAAAGACGTTATTTATTTCCTGTTGCAGATTTTGATAGAAAAACTTAAAATTTAGCTGTTTCAGTTAGATTTAATTAATTTAAGATATATTACGGAGTGGGCGACATCTATAATGGAAAATATGGAAACTATGAAGTGTAAGTTGAATTTTCATTATTTCTAGATGTGATTTTTGATGCTGTCTAAACATAACAATGAGTGGTAGTAAGACAATGGTTTATCGTAACATGTTATTGTTTATATAGTGAACAGGTAATAATATTATGATATAACACTGATTAGAAAGATATATTGTGACATTGCAATAGACTTTTTATAGAATGTAGTGTTCAGGTAGATTTGAGATTTTGCGCTCTATGATGATATAATTTAGCGACGGTGAGATTGTTAAGTAATAATTGTTTACGTATAATTATGATAGTAATGGAGGGAAAGGTGCTTATCACTTAATTAGAATAGAACTATTCGCAGTTGAAACTATGAAGGTTTTAAACATTTGTTCTTAGCTGGCTAACCATGATAGGTATTAACATGATGTATAATTTAATTACCTTCTGACAAGGAAAATGACCTCAGCGAAGTATTTACAAAGTATCCACTTTTCCTAGTTATCATTAAATGTAGAGATAGAGCTTGCAGTCTCTTCATTTTATTTTTATACTAACCACCGCTGTCTAAACGTTTGTTGTTACCTTGGTCTCTGCTAAGTTTAGTCGTTTTTGATTCAACTTACTTATGCAATGTGGTTGCAATGTATCAAATTTTCCAGTTGCTTGACATTTCGTAGATTTCTGGTGTGATAGTTCAAATCCAGGTTCGCATGCGAAAGTACAGGTTGATTCATATCTATTTCCATCAGTACAAATGACAGTTCCGTTGTTAAAGGAATCGAATTCTTGACAGAATATTTCTGAGAAATAAAATAACAGTGAAAATCTTTTTTAGGCATCCCGGGAAATCTATATTTACCCTTTGAGAAGTAAAAAGGCGGTACTAGGAAATTGCCTTACATTGAACGTAAATATATAAAGTAAATACATATCAGGAATAACGTAATAGCAAACGAAACAAATGTCCCATGTTCTCTCATATCTACATGGTTAAGTTTAGAACTGAAATCGCGTATACGGTGACACCTGCATAAACTAATTTGCACTTACAGTGCAATGGTTAAGTGGTAAAATCGTTATCTGGAATTGACTTGGATATAAATATTACTAGATCAGACAATCCAATATATAGTAGCTTACTTGTACAAACACCAAGGTCTGGTCCCCATTCTTGATTTGCTTGACAAACTGTTGTGGAACTACCAAGTGTTAATTCATAACCGGGAAAACATTCAACAATACATGTTGACATATATCTATTCTCATCATCACATGTCAGTAATCCATGTTCAGCCGCTCGTATTAAACTTGAATCAGCTTGTGGGCAAAGTTTCTTTTCACATTTTGGTTTTGAATCTGCCCAGCGATAAGTCACAAGACATTCAGTGACGTCCACACTTAATTTTGTTAGTTGGAATCCTTCATTGCATTTGTATTCGCATCGTGATGAGAATTTGTTGCTGTCAGTACATGATACAGCCCCGTTTGATAATTCCAGATACAATTGCGGACAGAGAATTTCTGTAAACGATATCACATATATTTAATCGCAATTGCGTCATTAAGTTAGTGACATCACACAGGCATGTGCTTGAGGTTTGGATAGTTTTGGAGGTTTAAATAATAATTTGATCATTTACACTTTTAATAAGCAATCTAAAATGTAATTTATATAAACAGTAAAATCAATCTTATCCTGCTATCTACACATCTCTACCATAATGTTATCTGCAAGTTTTGTTATCAAAAAGAGACTATCTCAAAGTGATCAAGATATGCAACGTTCACTGTGGTATTCACGGGCGTACTTGACAATTTCACTTATCGTTCTTGTACTAAAATATCTAGCAAATCTATTTGACTTGTGTTATGGTGAACCCGTACAGTGTACTATGTGCAGAGTCTGAAATATAAGACTGACAGTGTCCTGACGTCACTTACCGTTACACTTTGGCGCTCGTTCAGTGAATGTAGTTGTTGCTAAGCATTCAGATTCGCGACTTCCTATGAGTTCATATCCGTATTCACATTTGAATTTGCAAACCGATTGATATTTGTTCTTATCAGTACATTTCATTGATCCATGTAATGGGGTTGCCAATAAATTGCATGTTATCTCTGAAAATATATAATTAGTTCATTATTTTATGTACAGTATATTCTCCGATATTACACAAATTCAATAAATTATTCAAATATTTGCCCCTTTGACTCGAGAAAAGGTTTAGTATTACCGGCGTAGTTAGTAACCCCCTCTTTTGGCAACGTTCATTCGTGTTTGTTAACTATGTAACAGTCTAATAAACTGAATTGATAAACGATCGGCATTATTGTAATTAATACGGCGATTATAACATTCGTTACTATTATAATCCAGCTATGCAAAGATATAAAACTCCAAATTCATATAAAATTTATCGCTTCCAAATTACATTCAAATCAGGTTAAAGCTGTTTCGTAGAAATGTTGACAGCAGTAGTTTGCGTAAACAACAATAAACTTGAGAAACCACGGATTATATACAATGACTCTCTGCTGGAATGACTCTATGTCTGGAATGTGTCCTGTACTACACGTGTCTGTAAACCACTGTATTGCATCTTTCGAGTAATGTGCACTCTTCTCTGTATGTATCGCTTATAACAACTGTTCAGTGTGTTACTATTTCTTTGGTCGGATTATTTATAAATATTACGATTTAATGATGATAGGAATCGGTATTGTCTGTACATTATCGGAAGTCAGAAGTCCTAGAGTCCCAAGTAATAGGAATTAGCAAGAGTTTCCTATACTGGTCACACGTAAATTACGGTGTCAAGTGGAACAAATTACTCATCGAGTCAAAAATGTGGAATAAAAATAAACATTCAAGTTTTTATTGATCGTATCGGGACTGAGTAATAGTTGTGAGGCGGAATGCATCATAAATGTCTGTTTTTTTAGATTTTGTTGTAGTTAGTTACTCGATGATTAATATACGATAAGCAATCGCAAGATATTGAGAATTTATATTGTAGGATGCTCGAAAATAGATTTGACTCTTTTGCCTAGGATCCTTATGATCATTCATCGCGAAGCAAGAATTAACGAATATTTATATATAGGTAGTTCTCTTATTTTACATGATATAGTTACGTATATACATTTACCCTTGTACGTTAATGCAGTGATATATAGATATAGTTCTAAAGACACAGGAACAGCGTCACACTGACCAATCGAGAACTAACTGATGTTATGTTTGTACATAAATAGTTTATTTTATTATAGATGGTAGACTTATGCCTTGATACAGTGATATAGCCATATATAGCTTCAGTTCCATGTACATAAGAATAAACTATACGTAACAGCGTCACTCCGGTCACAGTATTAATACAGTGACTTATATCTGGTTATGGAAATTGTTTTAAAACTCACTTTCACAATATCCTATCTGCGGTGACCAATCAGCATTAGCATTACATCTTGTTAACCGTGATCCAATAAGTTGATATCCGTCATTACATTCAACAATGCATTCAGATTGAAACCAATATGATTCTGAACATGTCACTTTGCCGTTGAGTTTTGCCTGTTTATTGATGTAAAACAGTAAATAATTTCTACTTATATGTAATACACTAAAATGCTTAATATCCGTACCTTTGCAATTGCACCGTCATGAATCGAGCATTGTTTACGATTACACGAAGGTAGTTTTCCTCCCCATTCACCGTTTGATTGACATTTTAAAACTGCTTTGTCATCATCATGAATTTTTTCTTCAAATATCATTTCATAACCAGGGTTACAAACATAAACACATTCTGATTCAAATCTTGCACCATCACTGCAAGTTGCGTTTCCATTCATTAGTTCAGTGTGTGTTTTCGGACAGATTATTTCTAAAAAGAAATACGTCATGTTAGTAGCTGTAAGTGTTATACCTCCATACGTGACTCTTGCTAACTTGGAATAACACTGATACCTTTCCCAAATAGATTTATGTATTATAAAGTGGACGCCGTTCATTATAACCGCTTATTAAAATAGAGGATAATGTTATCAATATAAATCGGTCGACTTTTTTGTCTTGCTGCTCTTTGGGCTTCCGAAACTTTCAATAGCTGGCTTTTAAACTTAAAAGTCTGGCCAGTCTTGAAATATGCCAACGGGAAATTAATGACAAATGACAATCTCTGACTCGAAATTCTGTGGGTTTGGAAAGTTTTTGAAGGGAAATCCATTGTAACGGAATTCCTAGTAATGAATCATGCAGGACCAAGTAGCTAATTCATGAACTTGCCAACGCTATATCGTGAAATGCGAAACTTATTATAATACCGGCAATGGGAAGTTGACGTCTCTATTACTTAAGCCCTTATCAACGATATTGAATTCCTGTAACAGGAATAATGATACAGACAGCTTTCATGTAAAATATTTTAGTCAAGGCTTGAACATAAAATGATGCATTGTTTAGAGATCGTACAGGAGCTGTTGAATGTTGTGTACAATGAAGCATGTTCTGATCGTTGTATAGATATAAAAAGTCATAAAAACTTGTCCAGGCAGTTTATACTTTTTATAGAGATTAAACAACATTGTTGTGATAAAAATATACAACGTAAAATAAGTGATATTTGATCTTGTTTGCTAAAAAAGTGTTCACTTTAATCTAAAAATAGATCTGTTTTTATACTGGGCCCTTTCCATTGACAATGGAAGTAGTTCGTGGTTGGAATATGAAGTAGTAATTGTTAACATTCTGAATAATAGGCGCGAAGGTTTGTCTGTATGTTTTTATTGGAAATATAGTTGAATAAATAATTTTAAGTTCGGAATATTAACTATTTCTACAAGCCAAATATTATATGTTACTGCATGATAAAGTTTGACAGTGTCAAAACAGCAATTCTGTGACATCTAATATAGCGGTTCGTAGAAAATTATCAACAGTTTGCGTAAACGTTGATTGTGCAATCCTAAACCCTTAATCCGTAACCCTCAACCTAACCTCAATTAAAACGTAAACATATATCAGACTCTTAAGCTAAGAAAATCTTACTATCAGTAAAATTGTACTTACTATTGCATGTTGGTTTTGGATTCGAAAACTTCCTATTTCCTTGACAAAGTGATACCGGGGAACCGATTAATTTATATCCCGGATAACAACCAAACAAACAGCGAGATTGATAACGATTTGAATCCGAGCATTGTGTTGCTCCGCTTAGTAAAGGTTCAAACATTGGACAACGAATACCTGTATGTGGAAAATAGAAATGCCATTATTGCTTAATTATTTTGAACCGTTGAATGGATTCATAACTTGCAAATGTTGTTCTATATATTATTAATCACTTGTTCGCGGGGTTGTTTGTCTTCTCGAAGGTTGTCATGGGGTGATTTGATTTTGTATCAAAACACAAAACTGGTGTTCTGATGAAGTTAAGTTAATGTCTATGATGATGATGATGTATTGCTAATTTGTTGAACATTAGTTGCAAGTCAATGCTAAAGATATTCTTGTGTTAGCGATATTCCAGTCCAGAGCTATATCTGACTGAACTATACATGCTAGAACGCTGAAATTTTGCATGAAGTCGTAGGACCCATAGGAGATTGTCATGGTGATGTTTGATTTCGTATCCGAGTACTAGTGCCCGAATATTCCAATCGAGATCAAAAATTATCGCTTGTTGCGTTTAGCGATATCCGCTAGTGGGCGCTAATATACTATACTTAATAACTACTTACGTTCACAATTTCCAAGTTCTGGTTTCCAATTTCTATTCTTTCCACACTGTGTTGATGCTCGTCCATGGTTAATTTCAAATCCTTTGTTGCAAGTCAACTCACAAACAGATTCAAAGTTATCACTGTCAGTGCATGAGATTGTGCTGTTGGGTCGTGCCTACAAAACGAACAGTTCATTACGTGTTGCAGTTTGTCTGATTATGAGATCTTATTTATGATTGATTTATCGTCCCCGTATGGATGGATACCTATTAGATATTATACCTATAATAGCTTCTCAGTTAAAGGATTACTTGGGCAAGGTTGGGTCACTTCGTTATCATGATATGAAGAAGTGATTCATTCAAATGATTTGTCGCGCGCGCTTACGTGACGTCTCCTAACTTGCTAAATATTTATAAATGTCTTCTCTATTTTCGTTATTTAATCATCATGAGTAATTTAAAATATTCTTTCATCGTTTCATCAATTCGTCTCGTTGAACTTATTCCGTGCTGACATCGTTATATTTGGTGTAAACAAGAACCGAAATAATTTAAACCTTTCTAAAAGAAAAGAAAGAAAAACTTGTTTTAATTTATAGCTTGAGGCTTTAACGCTACCTAGAAAGAAATGATTGTCATTAAACTTAAGTTTGATATCGATATTAATCAACCTCGTCAAACTTGCTGTGACTTTGACAGAGGCTGCGAGGTTTTGTTTGTATGTATGTTTATACATGAAAATATTATTTATTTTTGGTCATGATTTTTAGTATTACTATGCGATGTTGCGAGATTAATGCGCTGGTTCTTAAACGATAACGTCCTCCGTAGCACTGAAACGCGAATACAACAGCATTTCCATCACTTCTTATCTAAGTCTCCAAGTAGATATTTTCCAATTTGATTGTAAATTCGGTAATCGAAACTAACTTTTACTGGGTTACTGATGGATTTTATTACCGAACTGGGTTGCAGGGTTACTGGTAGGTAAGTGGATTTTATTACAGGGTAGTTTGATGTTAAATAGATGAATTATCGCCTTGTTCACCTTCGTTTACGGTACAGGTGTTACAAGCGAACAAATATTTATGAATATTCTAGTTATTTATTTATTATTTAACGAGGTTTATTCTTGATCATATACAATATCGGAACACTCGCTACCACGGCTCGTGAGCAACATGCGTCTCTTTGATATTTGATATGTGGGAGAAATGCATTTGAAAGCAAATAATCTTTATACCATTGTGAAATTTCGATACCAAGGTTGAACGCGGCACGCCTTGTGATCCACGTGGTTTCCAATATGCGGCTCGTAGGAACATTTAATGTGTGGTTTAGCTGTTTAGTTATTTTACTTAATACTAACTTTGAATATTGGAATATATACAAGAAGATAGAATTTGATATTCATTTAATTTCCGCGTTAATATTAAATACAAATGAATTGCATTGATATATAAATTCATTGTTAGGTTTTTCTTATTATCTTGAGTCTCTTAGCCTTTTAATATTAAAAATATCTGAGTCATAAGCTTAACGAGTCAGGTAACCCTTGTTTTAGTCGTTGGTCAGCCACAGTTTCCTAAAGTGCCCGTTATAATGTTGGAGATAATTATACATCGCCTTAAGCACGATGATCGTTGATAAGGTCAAAAACTATTCACGTAAACGTTGTAAATCTATAACTTCATTAAATAATTACAGGTTTCATCAATAACAAGTTTACCTATCTGAATTCTACTGTGGTTGATCTGGTATTAACGTTTTAAATATTTTCCTGTGTCTTGATAGTGACGCAGGTTGCTTCGTTTTATTGTTTACTAGTAAGGTTTTAACCATAAACGTTGTTTCATTCTTTGTGTTATGTTTTACGCCAAACAAACGTCACAGACATTTTTGCTTCTGCAATGAACTCACGAAATATGCTACAAATGCAAATCGTGATTCCTACTACGTTTAGTAAACATTGGCGTGATAATAGATTAATATCACTAACCTTATACATGTGAATAATGCGTATACGTGGGTTACTAGGAAGTAGATGATAAGTAAAAATATTATTACAGGGTAGTTTGATGATAAATAGATGAATTATTTCCTTGTTTACAATTGCTTTCGGGACAGGTCTTACGCGCCAACACATTTTTGTGGTTATTTATTCATTATGATATGCAGAATACTACGCACGATTCATTCGTGGTCATATACAGTATCGAGACATTTCTCTTGGCTCAGGTTGAGGCTCATGAGCTGCAATTTATGGATTATTCGATGCTTACGAACTTAATGAGATTAAGGAGCAAAAAATACTCGTCACCTCAAAACCACGGTATGCGAATTTTCGTGAATCGCGGGAAGTGGTTTATTGTATATTCCTAATTATAGATAACGAGGGAGTGCTGTTAATACTATCATGAACCCATGTATATCGGACCCTTACTACGGTATTACAGGTTATTTTCAGAGCAATACAACGTACACAACGTAGGTAGGATGGTAAACGCAACTACCCGCAATGCAGAAATAATAGTACATTGGAAATTGCTTATTGTAATATGAATACGATATAAATACGTCAAAGAATTGGTATTAATAAAAATTAGATTGTATTAATCTGTGAACGTTTACACGAATTTGTTTGTCTTCTAATAATTTTACTTCGCTCTTTGTTATGTGATTTTCTAGGCAAGCGCGATTTTTTTGTCAGAATAAGCTGATAAAGGTTCATTGATAGGATTATCAATTCTGCATATATTCAAGGTAAAAATTTGCTGCGTTGGTATGTTGTTAGTCGTAAACAGGAAATTGGTGACATAGTTTCCAGTTCCTTTAAGTTCTACTCGACAGATAGCATGCAGGGAGTTAGATAATCACAACATAGTAAAGATAATAATTTACCTCTCTTAATACATCAGTTGGTGGTAAGCATTTATGTTTTATGCACACTGGTTTCGAATCTTCCCAGACACCGCTTGCTAGACATTTCAACTTGATAACATCGAAAGATAATTCTTCGTCCAAACCAGCACCAAATGATTTTCGTATTTGAGTTTGTGTGTCAGCAAATTCGTATCCAGATTTGCATCGATATTGGCAAACTGAGTTGTAGTTATCCTCATTTGAACATTTGACCGAACCTTTCAATAGTTTCATGTATGTAGTGGGACAAACGATACCTTAAAATCCAATAAACAAATTATTAGTATCGAACAGCAAATCGAAATTTATTAATTGTTGAAACTTTTCTAATTTAACCTTGATAGTTATTGATGATGTATGATTATATTTGTTTAAAAGTAAAGGTTGGCGCTTAGCCACACGAGATTGAGCAATAACAGGTCTGTGATGCCCTTAGATGTTCGGGGCCGCACGCGCGCTACACTGANCTTCTTAGAGGGACTAGTGGCGCTTAGCCACACGAGATTGAGCAATAACAGGTCTGTGATGCCCTTAGATGTTCGGGGCCGCACGCGCGCTACACTGAATGGATCAGCGAGTGAATGCCCTAGGCCGAAAGGTCCGGGTAACCCGGGTAGTTAGTAAGCATTATATGGCAGCGTAAGCGTAACTACCCAAACTAGTGCTGTAGCTGTCGTTATTTTCATATATTTCACACTCTTGCGATGATACAACACTGGTTAATATTCCTTACAATATACTAATATGCTATCCAAGGTTGCCTGTTGCCTGAATCTATTTCAGGGAGGTTTCGGGGCCTTGCAGGCAAATTTGTCTTAACACTGATGTAATACTACAGTGATACATAGTACATATCGTCACTACAGTGACGTCTGTAACTACAAGTAATTTGTGTATAGTTTTTCTTAACGCGTTAATATGAACGATATGGGGAGATAGAGCATTCCAGTGGTATGTTCAGGCTCCGAGGTATATTTTTTTGAAACAATGACGCAGCCATTATCTAAGTTAAGATACTCTACCGGAAACACGTAATGATTATTTAGTAATCAATAATATTTCGACGTCACTCACGTTCACATTTGGGAAGTTTTTTTGTCCATTTTCGATTCAAGTCACAAAATGTTTCAGCATTTCCATTCATTTGATATCCTTCCACACAAAAGAACGAACATTTTGATTGATAGTAGTTGGTATCCGTGCACGTCATCACACTGTTCGTAGGTGCTTCGAGTAATGGACATTCGAATTCTAATCGAAATTAAAATTGAGAGTTGTTACGTACGTCATATGTCGTTTGTATTTGATGTAGGAACATGATCTGCATGACCCGTCATGACCGAGTCATTACATGATCATTAATTGTAGAGGTTTCAGATCTATCCATATTTCTACATCTATAGTACTTTAAACGGCTCTACATTTTACATTTCCCATATCTCTAGCTGTCCGAGTTTATGTACCTATACTGAATAGATATAACAGCAGAACGTAAAAGAGTATATAGTTAATAAAGTGCGTTATGACTTTGTATTGTAATATAGTAGTGAGAATACATGGGAGCAGATTGCAGTCACATAAATAATATACTATTATGCAGCCGGTCAATTCCTCATTTGAATTCATTAACATCAGGTCACTTCGTGTAACGTGTTACGACAACGCAGAACAGTTATCTAATTAATGCATTTCCCTGAAATCCTATTTCGTTTCGATAATAACACATTGTTCGTTGAAAAATATCATTGTTTTCAATCTCCAAAGGACTTTCATGACTGTATGAATCACTTTTACTTATAATTCGTGCTAAAATGGGAGGACAGGGAATTGTATCCGTAACTTATCAGGCTATGTCTTATCTGTCTGTTTGTATCATTATTTGTAAGAAAATTGTCTTTTCGCGCTGTGTAGACTTGGTTAATGTTGATATTAATAGTAAAATTCTACAGTTTTGAATGCTAAGGTTAATGAACGTCAAATTTAAAAGCTATTCTGATCGTTGTTAGCTGTCTGTTACGTCTCGTGGCTATATCAAGTAATTTTACTAACGTTGAGCAACTTTTACCTCATATAATGTAAGTACAATTTGTATTATGTGTACTTACTTTCACAACTTCCCAATGTCTTATCCCATGTTGCATCTCCTGAACACGTGATGCGGAAGTTACCTTTGATCTTGAATCCTATGTCACAATTCAATTTGCAAGACGAACCGTAATAGTTATCATCCGTGCATTTAATTGTTCCGTTGTATATCACCTGAGGCGACAATAAATAGACTTAATTAGCAATAAGCGACATTTTTCAAAGATTACAACATTCTTTCTCACCTGTGTGATTCGTGAAATAGTTGGATCGCAACGTTTTTTCGCACAAACGGGTTTAATTGTATTCCAAGTACCATCAGCTTGACATAATGCGTTTATACTTGCACCAATTAATGTCCTGCTACCTTCCTTCTCTATTTCGTAACCTTCATCACAAGCAAACTTGCAATTTGATTCGTAACGATTGAAATTATCGCAAGTTGTTTCGCCGTTCAATAATTTCGTGAAATCGAAATCACATGTTCTTCCTGTGGTAAATTATTTCATCATTTAAGCTTTTCAGTGATAGTTTTCGTGCATTATTAGATAGAAGGAAACTTGTTCTAAGCCTCTATCGTGAAAGGGACCTGATCAAAGGTTAATGTTGACGAAGAATCGCAAAATAAATACCGTATTTCGGTCGAAGATCTCTAATAGCGAAATTAAATATAATTTATCCCCTAAGCAAGGCAAAATTATTACCTACAATGTTACCGTACTTTATAAATAGCAATAGCTCTTACTTGTGCATTTCGGAATTGAATTTGACCACGTTTCATCGGCTGAACATTTCACTGATGATTTTCCGATCATTTCAAAACCAGACACACAATCAAAATCACAGACAGAACCGAATTTATTCGAAAAACTACAATCCATCGTTGTATGAGCAGGAACATCGATCTCGGGGCAGGAAATTCCTAAAAAAAATTATAGATTTCTAGGCAATGACTCGCAGGTGATGTAGTAAATTTTATAACTGCAGTGGTGTTTCGGCAATATATTAGCTTTCAATAATGAAATACCGAATTTACGATGAAGTTTAATCCGTTTTAAGTACTGAAATTACATAACGAAGTGTACACAGTGAAGTGAGCTTACTTTCACACGTTCCTATATTATCTGTCCATTCACCGCCTTCCTGGCAAGTAACTTTCTTTTCTCCGGACACTGTAAATCCCGGAACGCATCGCAATCTACAGATTGAAGCGATATTATTTGAATCCAAACAAATGACTCGTCCTTTCTCAATCGCTCCGATCGCAGGGCAAATCAATACTGTGAAATAAAAAGGGAAAAAATTGTGTAAGCTCGTTATTGGATAGCAGCTAAATCTCTAGCTCAAAATTCGGTCAGCTCAAAGTGTCCTTCTGGTATATACATCATAGAAAATAAACAAAAACCGTAACTAAGTTTTTATTTAGAAAATGTCACCGCATCGGGCATCAAGTGTTCCTAGGGGTTAAACTGGTAATCCAATACTAGGCTATACAATTATAAACGTTTATCTCGATAGCTGGAATGATATTAAATTTTGTTCATCGCGTGTAGAAATAACCCAAGGCATTTGTTATTCATACTTGCGCGTTATCGATATATTGCATAACCTTTATATAATGCAAGTGTGCTTGCGTTTATAGTGACTTCGGAGCGCTATGTTCTATATCCCAATATTAAGGGTTTGTATTTATCGTCAATTCGGTTTCACGAGATAATCAATCAGCATATACAGTTAATACCATAGAGCAGTGGTTTCTGACCTTCTTTTCCAGCACCCATTCCCTTGAAATTTGCTCGGGCTAGCCCCTCCCTAAGCCTATGATATACTGACCTTAGTCAAATTTTGCTAAGTTCAAAATATCAGTATTTGACAAACAGAACCTCTAGTCTCCTCTATCACATATCTGTAATCGACTTTGCGGCTTGGTTAGCAGTATTTTTTACTACGCTGAATCATTTCTCGACTAATTACGGAGATTATTGCCACCAAAGATGAGGATATTTATGTAAATGTAAACACCTAGTACCCACAATCTTTGACCGCTTCCTTAAGAGTTCACAGCGCCCACGTTATGAACCAATAGGTGACCCAACGGATGTATTCAACTGTTCAGATAAACAAAATAACTCACATCGACATGTCTTTCCATCGGCGTTTAGTTCATAATTTTCTTTGCACGAACATATGAATGAACCTTCTGTATTTCTACATATATGTTCACATCCTCCGTTTGTTGGTTCAGTATTTTCATCTTTCTCCCGACATTCGTTAATATCTAGAGCAAAATACAATATTACGTTACGTCCATAATAGACTTTCGTGTAAGGCCTAGTTTTGTCTTGCTGTGGTACGCTCCCCGTCGCAAACCACTGTAACATGGAACGTGGACTAGAATTTTGCCTTAAATCAACATCTCTTAAGTCGGGGGGGGGG
>QRAM01000415.1:68933-86598 GCA_013436055.1 Halocynthia roretzi
TGGAAATTTGAATTGTTTTGATTTGAATTAAGTCGGGAATTACCTTCACAAATTAATTCATCCGAGCTTGACCAATCACCGTTCCCATCGCATATCGTTGCCCCGCCTTCAATAGAGATTTGATATCCAGTACTGCATAGAGATTGTAATTCTTGATAGTGAACGTATGGAAAGATAAGATAAGGATAGATAGACTTGTTACTTACTTGCATTTCGCACTGCATTCATGATCGAGATAATAATTTTCCGCAAGTCCGCAATCATATTCTCCATTCCCAATTATTGGTGTCGTTGGACATATAATAACTAAACAAAACAAAACGGCTTACTTGATATACTGATGAGTTACAATCAATGGAACTTGCTGGGTGGTTGGTTATCAGTAAAAATATTATTACATGGTAGTTTGATGATAAATAGATGGATTATCACCTTGTTTACATTTGCTGACGGCACAAGTGTTAGATGTCGGAAAATGTTCGTGATTATTTTGGTTATTTATTTGTTATTTCATACAAATCGTTTACTTGTTTCATCCTGAGTCGTTTACAATATTGGAAACAATTTCCTGGGCTTAGGTTGAGGTCAAGTAAACCCCAACTTTATTATAATTTCCCACCGTTTCACGTTCACATGCCGTTATCATAGTACATACTTCACTGCTAAAGTGAATTTGCTCTTTCCTCCTTCTCCCCCCGATCCTGCATATACGCTAGTTCATGTACTATTATATCCATATAACTTGAACCAAATAACACAATGTTTACCTTTGCATTTTGGCATAGGACTTGACCAGTATCCAAGTATTGAACATTTCAATATCTTTCTTCCTGTTAATTTATATCCGTAATCACATTGCAAATCACATTTTGATCCTGCCAAGTTCGTAAGAGAGCATTCCAAACGACCAAACTCGAGTTCGGTCAATATAGGACACTCCACACCTGATATAATTACAATGAGTTCATTCATTAGTTTGATTGACATATTGAAATCATAAGTATTACAAGCACTGCGACTCACGCGTGATATTATAAAAGTGTTTTGAATTAAACCATTTTAAGATTTAAAATAAATATCATAAATAGACAGAACACAGATTAGATGTAAAAATAAGAGATCTATGCCCGACTTTCGTCCAATTCAATTTATAACCAATCGATCAAATCGTGTGACATTCTTCAGTGACATAATCATATGCTTACGTTCACATATTGGAGGTGGTGCACTCCAATCACCATTTGCTGATCCATCTGATCTTGATACACATGTGATTCTTCCAAAACCAACAAGTTTATATCCTGGATCACATGTATAAGTGCATTTTGTACCAATAGTTCGACTACTTGATCCTGTACATTCGATTTCCGAATTTTCTGGTTTCTCACCAAGGTCAGGGCATGTCGCTTCTGTAAATTGTGATAAACAAACCAAATAAATTATTTTGTTTCCGGGTTTTGGCAAATTGTATGGGATACTAGCAGAGAAACCCGGTGCTGCCAAGGGGAAACCTCAAAAGCAGTTTGTGTAAGCATCGAGTCAAAAATAGGATAGTACGCACTTATTATATGGATATTTTTTCTGTAATTGTGATAATGTTTTTTGACGTAGGGACTGTGTTAAATGCCTCTAAAATTATCACTAGGAGAGCGACTTGACATTGTTCTGTTGCGCAAGCTCTTATAGGTTTATATCATGGTGGCTTTATCGTGTTGATTATCTGATTGAAATGATCAAATAATATAATACTTACCATAACATTCCGGAATTGGTCCATCCCATTTTCCAATCATTCGTTTGTTTGTTGATATCTCGATCTCTTCTTCGGTTTTTGTGATACATTTCAATTTCAATTGAGTTTCTTCTCTGAAACCAAATCCCCTCTTGCATGTAAATCTGCAAACGCTCCCAAAGCTTTGTCCTCCGTTACAAACGTATAAACCGTTGTCGAATAGTGGAATTCTCGGGCAGATAATCTCTGTTGTATTGATTCATAATATTTTAAAGTAGTTGATAGGAAATAATTACTTCGTGACTTGAAATATAGTCACGTTGTTCGTTATGTTCCCTAACAGCTGGTTGAAACTCTCTTATCCGGAACTATGTGGTTCGGTAATGACCAGGTTGTCGGATTACAGATGCTCATTCTGTTCATTTAGTAACTGAATATAAGTCACAACATTTTTAACGCTTCAACCACACTTATACATGTTCTTTTTTTATCTAACCAGAAGATCATAAAACTAACTTCATTTATGACAAGCGCAGCGCAGGATAACGAGTGATAAACAAATATTTATTTAAATTGTTTAATAAATCCCTTCTATTTGAAAACTCGTGAAGCGGATGTCCATGCATTGGTAAATGTTGAATATGTAAAGGTAAAATTCCCATAAGTAAATATTGATGTACTGCAACCAGGACGCTGAACTATTTTATAAATCGATACCCTTGTTAGCGGAAGTGTATTTGTAGTGGTTTACATCGCAGAGTACGATATAAAGGTACAAATTAACGTTATATTGAACCAGTAAACCCTACACTATAACCTCTTATTTGCTATAAGCTAGTCTACTAAACTGTAGATGAAACGACAAAACTATTTCACTTAGAAATATTCTTACTTCGACAAATTCCATCATTCTTCGATGACCAGAATCCAGTTCTTGTACATTCAGTTGTTCTATCACCAATTAATAGATAACCTTCAGCGCAGTAGAAAGTACATTGTGAACTGTAATAACTTCTATCTGTGCATCGAACAAAGCCATTTGTTGGTGGTTTTACATCAGGCCGACAAGTTATTCCTGCAATAAGCAACCAATTCGATTTGAAAAGATGTAAGGGGGATTTAGAATGGTCCAACTGTTAGCCTGCTACGGGAAGGCTTGTTGTACAGGTCATTGTAAAAACATGCCAGGATATGCAACATCGAAGATAGCTAAGTTCGAGCAAAAAACATGGATCGAAACCTTGATCGATTGCGAGCGATCGTGTCTTGCTCATGGATATTGGGATTCGAGGTCAACGGTAGCAAGATTCCATGGGCGTATATTCGGGTGAGTTTTCTGTTTATTCTATTTATAGAGCCACTCTAACGACAAATATTGTGGCAATGAAACAAAAAGTGGACAGCCAATGATGAAAAACTTCGTGTCTCGTATGACGTTGATAATCATGAAATAAACTCACGTTTACAGATAGGCGAACCATGAGACCATGAATTTCCTCTCAAACAGACAGTTCGTTTCTCGCCAAATCTTTCATATCCGTCTCGACAAGAGAAGTCACAAATTCTACCAGCGAATCTTCCCGGCACACATTCAATCAATACATTCGGAAATGTTGATGGTGGAATTGAACAATCAGGAGCTAGAGAGAAAGGTAAGAATATTATCCAACCTTAGACCACTGCAGTCATGACCGGATTTATAAAGTGGCAATCAGACTGGTCCCCTAGGAAAGAAATCCTTCCAGACTAAGAAATACCTTTATCTGATCACCAGTAATTTATATAACTATGGCCTATATTAAAGTCAAAAAAAAATGGAAAAAAATGAAATCAATTATCAATCAAATGTGGTTTAGCATTCCCAGACTCCGAAGGTTAAAATTTAAACTTGGTTTCAGTACGTTGTACATTGGAACCCGGGAAATAAACAATACATACCTTTGCATTTTGGAGGAGATCTTGACCATGCACCACCTGGTAAACATTCAATTGATGAAGCTCCTTCCAATTTTAATTCTTCGGGACAAGTAAAATCACAAACAGATCCGACCTTCCTTGCATTTGTACATTCAGATGAGAGATTTCGTAGATAGAGAAAAACCGGACAATTTATCTCTGAAAAAAAGTTATATCGAATGAAAATAGATAAGTAGATTTTGTTCGTGAATTATTCTGGGGTCTTCCGTGCCAAATTAAATAAATATCTTATTGAATACTTATCACATAGATAACAAATATTGATTGCTATTGGAAACTGACAAATTTATTAACTCCAAGTTACTGATCTGATCAGATCTGATATAGTGGAGGATAGGGGTTAATAATCACACTACATATAGTTTTCAATGCTATGTTTATTATTTTTATAAGGTGACCAAGAAGAACTAGCTGAATGTATTACGAAAACCTGTGCACTGCGGAGCATCTCCAGTCCATTTACGTAAACTTCCATCACATGTTCTGAATGAAGATCCTTTGGACAGGAAATGATGTCTGTGAAAGTAAGTAAGGTGCTTGTGTGATTCATTAATAATTGCTTAGAACTTCACGCCAGAGACAAAAATCATTCAATTAATCAGACACGCAAACAGCGACCTCGCGAAATGTTACTTATTTTCTTGGAAAGTCGTTTACTTTTTCCTTTGTATTGGGTAAAATATTTGTACTTGTGCCGTCTCCATATATCTCCCTGAGGCTATTTCAGCCTTTGTTGTCTGGTTTATCTTTAAATTTTCATGAGCGTCATCAGACGTCTCCTATACATTCAAATCATCGTGTGACCTCGAAAGAGCAGCAGTATAATGCAATTATATCCAATAAAATTTGTTTAAATTGTAAGAAAATACCGCAATAGTATGAACTCTGCTTAAACCGAGGAACCTACGCTTCTTGTCTGATAACATTTAAGTTTAAATTAAATGATTTCAATAGTTCCCGTCATGACGTAATAATTTGATTGATTTGGCAGGAAGCCTTTGAGAATTTTTGAAAAAATTCCTCGTTCTGGACCCAAATTATTGTGAAAAATTTGTCTAGAAACTAAATATTGCATAAAGGGAAACTGGCAAAGGGAATAAATGTGTTGAAATAGTACCCGAACATATTTAAATACAACTTGTACGAACATAGAACTCGTCCAAGAACGATATGAAAAGGCTATGTAATCCCGACTCTATGAAATAGCTTTAAAACGCAACCATCATGCTTTTCAATCTTTATTGCGAAATGAAATATAAGTACTTACTGATTACATACGAAACTACAGCTGGAACTTGGTTTATTTGTATCAGTGCACGATATTCTCCCATTAGTTGGTGGTTCCAATATCGGACATTCCTTTAATGGATCATTTTTTCCACCTTCGCCTGATAACAATTCAAAAATTACTTCATTCAATCGGCCACAAATTAAACCTTCGAGGCAGTTTGCCACCTGTTACTTCATGTGAGAAAAATGCCGTGTGGGTAGTTCTTAGCTAGCACAATCAAAGAGAAATTTATTGAAATTAAAAATTTGGTTCATGAGTGTAGGAAGGTCTTAATCTATTACGTGGGTGTGACGTCACTTCATCATGGAAATTAAATATTGAAACTATGAAAGCGAAAAAGTCAAACGAATGAATATGCTAACATCCTAATAAAGTACGACTTATTGAACTGCACTATACCTGTTAATATACATTTCGGAGGACTTAGTACACTCCATGTACGATCCGATCGACATTTTGATTCTCTTATTCCTTTAATTTTGTATCCTCCCAAGCATGACCATTTGCAAACTGATCCAACTTTTTCCTCTTTTGTACATTTCAACGAACTCCCCGCAGGAACTGGCAATTCTTTAAAACATTCTGTAAAGGATAATTAGTGACGTAAACACGCTGGCAACAAGTGGAATTTTATTGAATTCGAAACTGTTAAATTATAATGATTTACGGTCGTTTAACTTGAAATGACTTGACAAAGGTCAAACGACATCCATTAACAGAAATGAAATTGGGTCGAAAGCGATACCCATAAATTATAGTCGTAAACATAGTTAGGGTTTACCGTTTATGCATGGCATCTCAATTTGATTGCATAAATTACTTCTACACATACATTTGCAAGCAGCATCTTTCAATCTGAAATCACATAGAAAAACAACAATTAGAAAATTGACATTTATTATTACTAACACCGAAACTTCTCGAATATAACCACCCACATCCAGTCCTACATGGTCACACTGGTCCCATCCATATAACATTATTAGCTTGTCCTCAGTCAGTTGCTTGTTAAGATTATTGATTTAGGTAATAAAAATTTAATATGCATTCGCATAAGCAGAATTCAGTTACTCTTAATTGATTTCATTAGTAATCCATAATGAGATAATTGTTACGAAACTGTAGAACCCACGCATATTCAAAAGTTCATTTTTTATAGCTTTCCCCTTTAAATATAAATATTAAAGCAGGTTTCCATCTGTATTTTACTAGTCTACCAATCTGTGATTCCAATTCCCCACTGGTTTGAACGTTATATTTTTCTATCTATAAGTAGTAATTTACAGTATTTGGATTGAATAATATAATCGAAAAAATACAATATGACTCGTCGTTTCGACGTGATAACATGCAATGCTGCGGGAAAAAAATAATCCGTCACATCACCCAACAACAATAACACTCTGTCAATCAATTAATACCCTGAATTTACAATGTATTTCCGAAATTTGTTTTCATAGAAACCTTTTGGATATCTTGAACGTCTGCGCAGAGAAAAATCGTAAATATATTTGCAAATTTTACCAAAGTACTAGATCGGTAAATCTTACTGCTGCCTGCCGGTACAAGCCTTCGTTATGTCGGTATTGCCTTGAACTTGTTTCCCTAGTTTTGGTCGCCACTGGGCGCAAAGTTTGTGTACAGATTTTATCCCGTTATGATATCTCACTTCATTGAGACATGCGTCCAAATCATGAGGGCATTCCATTTCATTTCTTAATCCAGAACAATCTTGAAAGAAACATAATTGATTGAGCCCCGAGAGTAATCCTATTAACATCATTTTGTATTTCATTACCTTCGTTGTCTTTTTTCCCGTTGCAAACGTAACATTTCTGCGAAGTTCGAACAATTTTTTCTGATATTGAACCAACTCTTTTTTTCTTTCCATCCAATGCTTGAACTTGAAGCAAATATTCCCTCTAAAATTTGGAAATTCATTGAAACCTTTGTTCTATTATGCACACATAACACCAATGGACTCTATATCCTATCTACGACTTAGTAAGGGAGGGCATTTTGTATGGTGGGCCTCTATTCGAATCTTACCCCCGGGATGAGGTTCCGTAACACGACAGATCTTTGTTGAACGTTCAGTAGTTGTTCGTCCGTCGGAATTATTTGTTCAAATTTTTGATCGATCCATTCTTTTGCCATGACCCTGTGAAGTTATTTTATACAGAAATGAAATTACAACTGTTCATATGAAGAAGAGAATGTCAACCACCCGACTATTGCTGGGAACTCTAATGAAGATACGGTACGTACTTTTATAATTATACAGTTGAAAGAATTTTATATTGAGTGAGCAAAATTATGAACTATGGCTATGTATAATGGATTAGTAATAGTCATATATAGAGAAGTTTATGAATGAATAAGACTCAAAATAAGTAAATTTATTCTGTAACACGATATGGTGAAAAGAAAATTACAATAGAGAGCGCGTTTATCCAGGCAGGTTGAACGGGGCATATTAAGACAGGTAAATGGTATTGATAATGATTGCGCATATTTACCGGAAATATTTTGCTCCTTGTACATATGTAAAACCAATTTCTACATTTGTTGCCCGAACAAATTGAATGTTGATTGTTGAAACCCCTACTAAGATTGGTCGCCTTGACAACGATCGTCGCCTTTTAAATGGTCGGCGGACATCTGACGCTTGTGACATCAGTAGTGACGTAGAAATAATAAATAATAGCATAACGCTGCGCCATCTCGGTGACGTGATATAAACCATCGCTATGTTCCAAGCTATGATAGTTGTAAGATAGAGAAACTGAATGGAGATGAAAAGATTTTGATTCCTACCAAAGTTTGCGAAGATAACCTGTCTGGTTATATTTTAACCTGGTTGCTAACGCTTTCAAATCATTTGCTTAATATTCCAATGCTTCCATATACTACGTTGTTGAATTAACAGTTGTAATAGCTGATATTGTGAGATCCTGAATAGTAGCTTATAACATACAAAACAACTTCGTTCCTGTTCCACGTCTGCTTGCAACTACAATTAAACTTCAACGAGTGCGTTGTCAAATAAATTTATTTCGTCGATTTTTTTCTATTTCAATTACCGAACCCTTTTTCCTATTTTTTTACATTTTGAGACATTCCAACTAAAAAAACTTCGATCAACCTGCGCGCATACAGTTCCGAACTAAGAAAATATTCAAAAAAATTAAAATGTTACCGCCGATTGTTTTTTCGTCATCATGATCTTTTATGACGTAAATTATTTAATTTATTGCGAAATAACTCGGGAATAAAGACGTTTAGTTCCGCAGTATAACTGATTAAAGAGATTTATTTGAATATTTTTCATCCTTTCAACGGAAGTCGTATAAATCATAAATCCTACAGCTTGATCACGAACTGACATTCCGCGATTGTGATTTCACAGTTTCGATATAATATTCCTCATTTAATCCGGTCAATCTACAACACAATGACGTTTTTCCTGCCTTGTCTACTTGTGACTTGCTTCCGTTACTGCCTTGACAAGTATGACTGTAAATACTCGCGTGCTTTATATTTGAAACAGTTTCATGTCGGATGATCTCGTGACTAACTTTCTTAACTAATCCGAAAAAATAAATCGGAAATATCCCGAGATTTTACGATAATTTCTCAGAATATTCCGAACGAGTCCAAAAACTTTTAATAGCTTCTGGCAAGAGCCGATATTTTTTTGTGAAATACAATTACGTCACATCCTGCAGTACTGTAAGTTTTCGAGAATAATTAATATTTTATTATTACTCTGATCTATCTATGTAGATCTGATAACAAGGGTCAAGTGACGTAGCGTGGTAAGGATCACAACAGATAAAAAAAAAGTAGTAGAGCGCCTTTCACGCAGAAAATATCCCACGGTTCGAACATTCCACTCGGGTTTTACCGTTGCCATGTAACATTTCACGGTAATAACAGCCGTATAGTCCTCATGTAATGTAATGTACATGTATCCTTTCAAACAATGAATTTTCATTCCATTCAAATTTAAAATATTTAAAGTAAAATTATCTGAAGTAAGAGAATACATACTGGTTTTAAGCCAGTAGGAATTGAGTGATAACCATCAGCTGTTCATTAGCTTGATCTACATAAATAACGCAGGAAATATTCGAAATTAACTCTCACCTTCAACATTGTAATTGCAGTATCTCTTGATTTGAAATAAGCTCAATACGATTTGTCACACTAACATGAACTGTACTTCACTAGGCTTCACTTAAATGATACTACAGCATATCAACGGCATATTTCTGAATTATAATAGCTACTATCATTCTATTTATATGATCAAACTGAATGATTCTAAGTATATACATTTATTTTTATTTATGCCTGACGGGCGTTGTGCATTGCTATAGTGCTGTAAAGTCGGGAACGTGTGTAGGTGATAATCGCCTTAAAATATATATTGATGGATATTTAACGGGGTCCTGGGGGCAGAACAAGTGAAGCTATTATGCTTTCTATAAAAATTTAGGAACAATTTATTTAAATAAATAATAATTAACGTCACCAATTGTCATATTACTAGTGAAACATGTAAATGAAAGCAGTTTGTATCGTTGGCTACAGTAAAATTCGAAAGATTTACAAATATTTCAATTTTATATGTATCGTCTGGTCTAGTAACTTATAATTTAATTGCATAGCCCCAATACAAACATGATTTTGGGGTTCAGGAAATTTGACTGGGTTGTTTCTTGGGATTTAAATCCTACAAATTCCCCATAAATTTTAATCAATTAAAAAAGATCGGGTCACATAAACGCCAGATGAATTCCGATTAAGCGATTCCTATAGCGATTAAGTTCTGATACGCAATATGACTAACGCACCATAGAGTACAAAATAAAATCATTTGGCCTCAACTTCAGTATAAAGCTGGGTCGTATAAAGGCTTAGCAAAGAGAGATCAATGATCTAATGATCAATCTTATCCTAATTCAAATGATTTTTCATTCGAATTTTCTCGCTGCCATTCTTCAAAGTTTGGTCTCCTCAACACTGTCATCTAACGGATCTGATTTTCGAAAAATTATTGTCAATTGCGCGAGCAAGAAAAACGCCGAACCTGAAACAATAAATAAATATTAATTTCCATCTATTTGTATTCGTCTTACACAACTTACTAGTTAGATAAAACCCAGGATAAACAAGATATAATGCTTCGCGAAATCCCATAACATCTGCCAATGGTGGAACAATAAGTTGAGCGTTTCCACCAATGTTATTAATGACAAATAAAAAACATGCAACTGCTGTGGAACGTGCGTGCTGTGGATAAAACTCAACTAATATCGTGAATAAAACTCCGAACCACATTTCAGCTGAGAACAAAAAAACAAGACATTGTATAAGCCATACCGAATTAATACACTATCGAGAAAAAAAGATTTACTAATAGGCCAAGTAGGCCATTCGCCTAAAGCACACCGGTATCTGGGGCTTGCTTAATGTATTACTTTCAAGTATTCCCATGTATAAGATATTCATGATATAAAAATAGATTGATAACACGTAATGATGTGTTACATTGTGTTGAAATTCCTATTTCTTACTATATAACATTATGTAATATTTTATTTGGCCTTCGGCCTTTGCAAAATAATTACAGTAATATATATTGATATCAAAACAATAAAAATATTCCTATAAATTATGCCCAGGACCCGCAAGTAGGTAAATTCAGTCTCACGTTCTGATAGTGTGTAATTCCTCTTCGAAACTTACCGAATGTATAAGCAAATAATAACGAAATGAAACTTTCCGGTGGTTTGATAAATAAAACGCCAGCAGCGAATGGAGAAGCAATTGCTTGCGATATAACTAACACCCACAATCGTGTACTAACGCCTGAAATGAAATAAATAGTTTAATTATCAATGCTTTTTGCCGGGTAATGAAAAAAGATCTGACCGTATTTTCTTGCTAATACATCAGAGCATATTCCTCCAGTTATAATTCCAATTGTTCCTCCAATAATTGATGTTAGTGACATAAATAATCCGACTTCAGTTCCCGGATAGTAATCGTCATAATATAATTGAGCGTTATATGACCAACAAAAACTGGCAGAATGACGAAAGCATGCACCAATCAATAACAATGGGACTGTCAATGAGTTACAGCTATAAACCAATACTTGATGGAGATTTTCTCGAACTGTATGTTCTGTAAAACAATACTTAAAACTTAATTAGTGACGGCAAAAAATTACCGGATAGAACGCAGTTGGTACTCGATTTTACGAAATAAAAGAGAGAAAAGATTGTCCGAAAAATCTGCAAATACAGTACAAATATTGCAAGTATATGCGCCCCTACAGCAGTTAAGCGTGACCTGGTTCATGAATTTTGACTCTATATTTGCGTTATCTTCAAACGGGATGCTATAAAAGGAAATATGTAATTCACCGATAAGGAATACTAGAGGAATATATGGCTGTATTTAACGAGAAAAATATTGTCAAATGTTACGCAGCAACGTTTATTTGTTACGGTATGTTGATTGTTCGAACATTGGTAGATTTCCTGTGTGAGGGAGTGCTATCTATTACTGCTACTTTTTTTTGGTTGTGCTGAGGGCAACACCGCATGTGCTCCTTCTCCCCACGCCTCTGATTCGAATGCCAACTTGTACTATCCGGCAGTACAATATTCTATGGACATACTTTTATCTGTTGATTCTTGTGTAGTCGAACTGCGAACTGGTTCGCGAACAACAAGTAAAATAAATATTGATGTAATGAAACCCGCAATACCTGTAATAACGTAACAGCTACGCCATCCCTGCAACACACAGTAACGAAATGTACAAACAATATACGAACATAAACAAATATTTATCTTTTTACCGATTCGAGTATATTGGCATCAGTTACATAATTTCCAACGGCAAATGCAAGCCCATATCCAAAGTAGATTCCCCAGTTATAAATTCCCATTCCTTGTCCTCTTAATTTATAAGGGAACCAATCGGCAACGAGGGAAGATGCCAGGGGTGTTAGAGCAGACTCACTGCAATGAAATTATATTTAAAATATTGCTGATATGTATGAAGGGGAAGAAAATATCTCACCCGGCACCAAATGCAAATCTCAATAGTAATAATTGCCAATATTCTTGTGCGAACCCGGTTGTAAATGTCATGACGGAGAAAAATACAGTAGATGCGATAATTAAACGAATTCTGCGAATAAAAACATTTGAACTATTACGGCTGGAAATGATATTCATATTATAGTTTTTGATATCAATTCTACTATTTCCATTCGAGGTAATACAGAGAAACCTAGCAGTTAGCTCAGAATTCCTGTTAGAAGTAATTTGGCTGGTCCCATCGACTTCGAATTAATGAGTTTGTACTGTACAGTAAATTGTCCGAACATAGATATCTCAAGATTCCGGTTATAAGTGAATTTATTGGCCCAGCAGAATCCCTGATAGCTAGAGCTTCGGCTAGTTCGAAGTAATTTACCTCGTTTCTTTAACTTTGAGCTAACGAGCCTGTACTGTATTGCAGTAATGTACACCTTACCATTTATTTCTTCAGGTATCTGCTGTGTAGTAGAAATTATACCCTTAACTAAATCGAATGATCAAAAGACTCACCTGTTATATCTGTCGCCAAGAATTCCGAAAACAATTCCCATAACACTGAATATGACAACATAAGCAGGTCCTGCCAAAACTTGATATTCAATTCCTTGTCCAGTATAATCCCAGGTGCATTGTGTTGATTCATTAGTTGTGCAACTTAGAAAGTAAAGTAAATCATGGGGCATACAAATTGATTCGTGAGTTAGCAGATAAACTAGGTATGCCTTGATTTAGCCTTAGTGTAAGCATTCAGTCAAAAATAGAATAGGGTGTTAGGGAGTATCATAGTAGTCTCGGGGTTAGGTTAGGTTGATATGCTTTGTAAAATAACTGGATTTAAATCGATGCAACCATTTTGCATAGCTTGGAAACGGCGAACACACATTCCCGTTTATTTATATAGTTAGTTATTTTGCCATTTGGTTGTTGTTTATAGTCGAATAATATTTTGGTGCACTTGCCTTCAATGTTCGTGTCTGACCTCAATACACTTAATGACAATTCATTGGACATCTTGGTTTTGAAAGTTTTATTTTTCAAAGCCAATTTATGGACGGAACTTAACTGTAGTTAAATATTTTCTATCAGAGAGATTGCCAGGGCTTATTGCTACATAGTGTGGAAGAAATCGGAACAGCGCTACTCGATATATTATATTCGTTATAACATGTGTATAGGAAATGCCTACTTTAACCCATTCGCATGATGTAGAATTATACGCTGTGATCATTCGTAACTTAGGCAAGGACTCAACTAACTCTCTTACCGTGTTTGATTTTGTATTTCAGGACATTTTTCCGATTCATTGGTAACTGTTGATTCGTTAGATAAACAGCCTTCATCGCCAAACTTAATATCTTGAGCCAAAGAACGTGAAGTAACAGCAAGTAAGTAATGTCCTAATTCACCACATCCATAACCAAGCATTAATAACAGTAGATATATCCAATGTATCGTCATTGTATTTTCAAATCCAAATAGTCAATGCAGCAAGCCAGCAATAAATGTTTGTTCAATGAGATTTGAGATACATTCTAGGTTCACCACTGAAGGCGCGCAATCGAATATTGGAATCAATTCGTGACTCATGCAATAAATGTTAGATGATAAGATCCCAATGCTGTACTTAGATATTTCTCAAATCTGCCTTGACCATCAGTTAACTTGTAATTTGTTGAATATAATTTTTTGTATGTATCTTCTATGCTTTGGGACTGGTTCAGGGGGTGAATTCCAGGTACCGTCATATGTATCTGTGTGGGTTGTAAAGAATCGTCTTACTTTTGTCACTCTTAAAGTTGGTTCTCCTCCCCAGTGTTTTGATTGAACTATGTCAATCACAAACTTGCTGGTGTCATGACCTCTGAACCCTGTTCTGACAGTGGTGGTTTTTGGATCCTCAGATTTTTCTTTATCTCCTCGTAAGAAAGAACTTTTTGCTCATATCCTTGCAAGTTTTGAATTGTCAGGCTGTTCAATACCCGATAACGGTTTAGCAGTGTAATAGTAATCATGAGTTGTTCCAAAAGTATTAATTCTGTAATCTAAATCAGGTTTGAAATTAGTTTTGTATAACGCTGAATATTTGTCACGCAGGTCATCACTTTTAAATCCTTTTTGCGAGTAGATGGACCGAGTCTAAAATAATGAGTCAGAAGAAATAACAAACTTTTTACAGCACAGAGATCGGCCTATTTTACAATGGGTCTTTCATGAGCGGGCTCAGATTGATCATCTGAGTTTTCTCATCATATTTCCCATGAAATATTTTTACCATTATTTCTGGTTTTATAATCTTAATCCCTAGTAACCTGGACAATATGAAACCTTCGCCAATTCTAAGGTAATAATAAGGAAGTAATTTCATTCTTTAAGCCTTAAGCTGGTATGATTGACTTCCCGGCAAATGTTAAATTTTCAACATGCAAACATCAGCGAATACAGTGTCTCAAATGTCACTATATACTATACAATATTTTGCATAAGTAATCATTCCCTAACCCTTGGTATACTTCCTAGTAGGTAATTGACCCGACTTATTTATTCTCAACCCAAACCTATTGTAATAGATGATTCGCCCTGGGTGTTTTCAATCACTTGGGATATTGTACACATATTTGAATTTAGTACCATCCTATTGTCTCATAACTGTTTCAGTTAGTAGTGGTAGTAATATTTACCCTACTCTCTGACTCCTTATATACACAACATACTCTACTAACCAGAATTCCAGAATATATTGATCTCTAAATTCCCTCCTATCAATATTTGATTCTTTAAGCCTTAAGCTGGTATGATTGACTTCCCGGCAAATGTTAAATTTTCAACTTGCAAACATCAGCAAATACAGTGTCTCAAATGTCACTATATACTATACAATATTTTGCATAAGTAATCATTTCCTAACCCTTGGTATACTTCCTAGTAGGTAATTGCCCAGACCTATTTATTCTAAACCCAAACCCGAATCAACACCTACCACTGTCAATTAGTAGTAGTCGTAGTAGTAGTAGTAATATTTACGCTGGACCCTGAATTTGTGGATGTTAGTAGTAACTCTGGTCCTCTCGGATAGGAGTAAGATTAACTTTGACAAAATAGTTTGTTTTAATTCAATTCCAGCTTTCTGGTTGTTTGTACTTTGAAAATAATGTTTTTATTTGAGAATGAAAAATATCAAGCCGTGCTCAATGTCATCCATTCTACGATGACGATGACACTCCACTTCCCAGGATCAATAACATTTAGCTGACCAGACAAACTTATTTCACCAGATTCATGGTGAAATCAACCAGTCTACTAAGAAAAAACAAACCCAGGTAATGCTTAAATGTTCCATTTATTAGAGTAGATGAGAAGCCAACTGTATATATTATCAGTCATCATTATCAGTATCATTTTTCACTACTAAGATAACCAGTGCTTATTGCTACATAGTCAGTGTGAGAAGTGTCGAAATGGATTCTTACTGGCGTAGCTTTGTTACTTAGTGTTTAAAGCAGACTCTTTGCGTAGCTATTGTATATCCTTCCAATAACGCACTTCTCACAACAAGTAACTTACTGGTTAATAGCGGTGGCTCAGGGCAACTTAACCTGTTGCTATTGCAACTACGTAACCGATAAAGTAAAAGAAAATATAAAGTTGTTCTGTAAAAATTCTCATAATTATGCTCGCACGCGCATATTACTCCGCACGAGGATCAGGGTTCTCATTAAAGTTGTAACTTAGTAGAAACTGACCCATCGGATTATCTTGGTGAAGAGCCACTACACCGTGTCAAATAGGTGTCACACGTAGTTATGGATGTATTAAAGGATAAAACCTCTCACAGTGATTCCCGTCTACCTGTAGACTAGTCAAATATTGCAATCGGTGGATTTTAGAATTTTAGTTTTTTGCAAGTGAAAATAAAAAAATTAGTTGCATATTGATCATCAACAATCAACAATGACAAGATGTTTTTAGACCTCTATATTCGATAAAGCGCGTGTGATTCACGATTTTGTATCGTGATGACGTTTCACCAAACTGGCTGATAGTATCTGGCTGATGAGTTCCCTTCGGTGACTTATAGTTCGGAATATGTAGGAACGTAGCTTGAGGTATAGAGACTGCAGTTGCCATGGGCGACGGACTGAGGGTGGATACAATAGATAGATTGATAGAATATAATAGTGGAGGCTGTGTTACATTATAAAACGTACACGTCATTAATGCTACAATGCTACGTCACACCGTGGAATTTCGTTCGCAGTTGGCAGGCGTTATTTGCCGTGACGTCACTGCCATATTTTTTGCGTATACCGTCAATATATCCATTGGGGCAGAACGTTTTGAAGCGTTTTAATGAAAGGACTAATGAATCGACCTAATAGTGAAAGATCAGCAAATGCTCATTGGACAATCTTGCATCTAACGGTGGTTATAATTGGCTGACTTGAATTCAAACAATTTATTTTCGAGCTCCCTCTTGTAGCCCATGATCCCGAGGTCACTCGCTGTTTTTTCGAGCGTGACCTCTCCTGGCTACAGACAAAACGTCATCATCGTCAACTGACCTTCGGGTCCTCAGGTCAATATTTCAGGGGCACTGTGCTTTTGCGCTCCCTTTCGTCACGTGATCCCCGGGATTGTAATCAGCGCGATAAGTGAACGTCATCTTCGTCAACTGACCTTCGGGTCCTCAGGTCAATATTTCAGGGGCACTGTGCTTTTGCGTGTGCTTTTGCGCTTCCTTTCGTCACGTGATCCCCAGGATTCCGATATAGTTATTCATCGCATTTGTGTCAGACAGTGGTTGTTGAAGGACGTTTATACTGCTCTAGGTAGATCTGTTCAGACTTTTAGGCTCCGGCTCTTTTTATATTATCTATATATTTCATGTTTTTTTGTTGTTTATATGTTCATATGTATGTTTTTTGTTGTATTGTATTCTGGGCCCGGAAGTATGTTATGTGTGTGTGTGTGTGTGAAATAAATTGCCTTATGCATTGTAAATTAGATTAATTTGGCGATGCAGGACGACCTCAAAAACAGAAGAATGGAGAGACTGAAGGAACATATGCTTGGAAGAGAAAAGAGCGGTGAGTATTTTCTGGTAAATTATTATATTCATGCATTTCAACTTCCTTTCATATACATATATTTATTTCTAATTGTTTTGCGTAGTTGGAAAATATCTCCCGTGCTCGCCGAAGAAAGAAGTCGCAAATCGTCAAGTCCAGGGAAGCAGGTGATGGTAATCTTGCCGTTCACTCGTCGTTCCTTCGTATCTTTTGTGAAAACAGAAAGCAAGGAAAACGAAGACGTCACAAAGATAAGTTGATGAGTTTTCCGTATTTATTTTTTTAATATGGGTTCATATAACTAAATAAACACTGGGAAGCTTATTAATATTAAGAAGCATCGCAAGTACACAACCAATTCCATTTTGCGGAATGTCCAAATTGGGGGGGGGGGGGGATTGTCTTGCCTACTTTCTTATGCATGTGATACCGCAGATGTAAATGTTTTTAGATCTGTTGTCCACATTCAATAAGC
>QRAM01000416.1:0-81964 GCA_013436055.1 Halocynthia roretzi
ACTTGCAATATGGGATACTCCAGTACTAATGACGGCGTGAATTGTACAAATGTGAACGAATGTGTTGACGCAACGAAATGTGATCAAACGAATGCAAACTGCATGGACACTGCAGGCAGTTTTACTTGCACTTGCAACACGGGCTTTACTAGCACAAATAATGGCGTAAATTGTACGAATGTAAATGAATGTGTTGACGTAACTAAATGTGATCAAACGAACGCAGACTGCGTCGATAATATGGGAAGTTTTAACTGCACTTGCAAGACAGGCTACAACACTACAGATAATGGCGTGACATGTACGAATGCGAGTTCTGGCAGACCTAAACCAACCGATTTAGCCTTACTAACTGTGATGTTGATTTCGATTGTTGGTATCCAAGGCAACCAATTTAGCTACGGATCCAAGTGAGAGACCAGAAAAAGAAAATCAACTTTGAGTATTAATAACATGACTGCCTTATATAATAATACTGTAGCGGACTAGTTAAAACACGTAGTACAGAAGGATGCCGACTATTATATAGAACAAGAACGAATAGACCGAAATATTTTTCAAATGAATCTTCTTTTTTTACGCTCATTACCCACATTCATAATCGATAAGGAAAGGTAANTTATTGTACGATGTTAGGCCCGCCACCCTTCCTTCTAATAACGTGGCTGACTCGTGAGCTACCCTTAAAGCCAAGACAAAATATAATTGTATACTATATATGCGGTTTAGTGTTTAATGAGATAAAATCGATTGCATTCTTGTACGTTTTTCTAACCATCTGAAATATACACAATGTCAGCTGAATATTTACATAGACCGTAGTCTACCACTATTGTAAATAAATGAGTTAAGTGGTAAAATAGCGGGAATCTTCGCTCAGAACTGTAATTGTGATATTCACAGGATATTGACTTTGTGCTTTGGTGGAGCAAGAGATAATGGCGATGTAATGGCTTCTCTCTTTTCATAGAAGATAACAACGAAACAAAAAATAGGCAATATCAGGAAACTGAATATCGCTGAAGACTAAAGTACCGCTGTTCCCACTGTACGCACTTATCAACCGACTACATAAGTGATATAAATGCTATATGAACAGTTTGAAACAACTATACTTACTGTACTAACAAACAAAATACCCATGTACACTCTTTGTACGCCCCGTACACTTTTTTCCCGTTCCAATGGCTTACTAAGTATAGTTCATCGACGTACAATAGTACAAGTGTGGTAAGAAGTATCAGACATCAGTCATGGGCAGCGAGTCGTGTGTGACTCAGACGCAGAAGCACTAAAATCAATAGACTGGGTTTTGTGGCTTTGGATACGAAACTTCATCATAGACAAACATAACAAACAGATTCGTCGTCATCTCCGATAAACGACTGAAAATCTATTTTGCTGTGGTTCGACTCGGTTAGAACAGTGTTAGTAAAACGTCCAATTCAATTTTGACGATTATACTCTACTGCCCAAGGTTTAGTAATCTACAATATGCGCTGTGCTTTATTTCTGTTGCTCGCTGGTTTGGAGATTCAACTTATTCAGCTAGGTAAGTGAAATATTATGTTCAGTTATTAAAGGATATTTGTTTAACTGTTCGACGAATATACGTGCTGTGACTTGTATTACATCCCAACATTTCGAGTTAACATTATATGTACATACACAGAGAATTCATTCTGGAAATATACTGTTGAAATTACCAAAATTAAACACAATCTATTTTAGTATGGTAGATCCTCAACTAAAGTCGTTCCGTTATAACGTTGGTAAGAAACGAAGGTAAAATAAACTATGGAAAGCGTACAATATTAATACAAATGTATAACAATTACCATTGTTTCAATTAAGGTCGTTATTAAGAGCCTATTCACCCACTGAATTTCAGCATTTAAACGAATCTTCCGTTCAGAAAAGGTATTTAGCAGGTCAGAGAATTCGCTCAATTACAAATACAGGATTTCGTTGACATAACAACCGCCTCAACTTGTCAGCAAACAATAAATTATATTTGCCGCTGTACCATTCAATAGCTTAAACTAACTTAATATCGACAATGGAAACAAAAATCTCACATAACAATAATAGACGCGATAGTCTCCAAACGTCTACAGTGGCATAAACATTTTATCCTTCATTCATTTACTAACAGAGAAGTCAGGCGACTTTCTCGATTTCAGAGGATACGCCAGCGAGTTTCCAAGATTACAATAACAGTAAAAGCTAGTTCGAAGTAGAATGGGGTCAGGCAAAATACTTTAAGATAACCGAAGTTCAAACTATATTCACATTTATTTTAATGATAAAACTGTAGCGCATGGGCCTTAACCAAATCCCAGAGAAGTGTTTCGATGCTGCTTACGAAAAAAATTAACAGTGTGGAACAATTTCTTTAACATTAAGAATAAATACCCAAGATATCAACGTATAGTCGTTATAGTCCAGAGCTTTCCAAACTTTTCCAGTTGGTGACACACTTTTTAAACATACATAATTTTGCAACACAGCAATTCAGTTTTAATAGCAAACCAGAGGTTAATTCAAACCATTACGAGAGATACTGATACATAAATATGATACATAAATATATTTTAATGTCCGCTTCCGCGACACATCTACGCTCTGCAGGCGACACACAGTTTGGAAAGCACTGCACTATACCGTGAGGGATACCTTAGGCAAAGGTAAACATGGCGTTCTATTTATACTTAATCTGCCCCGTAGTATTATTTTGCTCATCGCCCACCTCACAGTAAACCCCAGTAACATAGCGCTTCGAATACCGAATTTCTGATTTACGAGCAAGTTTCAGGAGCGGACCTCATTCGGAAATCGAGGAAGTACTGTATATCCAGATTATTATTTCGCCGCTAGTGGCCAGTCAGGTGAAACTAAGTATGATTTTATCTCTCCTGGGCCATAAAAGGGCGACTGAACCCTGTTTTTTTTGACCGAACCTTATAAATATATATATACGAGTATGTATGGTACTCCGTGACAAAGTTGGTTAAGATCAGTGAAATAGCGATATTGTTTAATGACAAACTTTCTTTCTTATGATGTAAAGGATAATATTTCACTTTAGGTGAATCTGCGTGCACTGATGTGGCCCCAGCGTGTATGAATGGAGTATGCAATAGTTCCACCTGTAATTGCAACACTGGATTTGAAATTGTCGGGAACGCAGCCGACTGCACCGATATCAATGAGTGTTTAGATGCAAGCATGTGTGATCTAAATAATGCGGATTGCGTGAACACTGTTGGCAGCTTCACTTGCACCTGTAAAGTTGGCTTCACCAGCACGAATAATGGAGTAAATTGCATCGATATAGTGGAATGTACAGAGGCGGCAAACTGTGATCAAACGAACGCAAACTGCGTTGACAGTGCTGGCAATTTTACTTGCACTTGCAATACGGGCTACTCCAGTACTAATAATGGCGTAATTTGTACAAATGTGAACGAATGTGAAGACGCAACAAAATGTGATCAAGCTAATGCAAACTGCATCGACACCGCGGGCAGTTTTACTTGCAGTTGTAATACGGGCTACAACACTACAAATAACGGTGTGAATTGCAACAATATTGATGAGTGCGTAGACGCAACTAAATGTGATCAAACTAACGCAGTCTGCATTGATAATATGGGAAGTTTTAACTGCACTTGCAAGACAGGCTACAACACTACAGATAATGGCGTGACATGTACGAATGCGAGTTCTGGCAGACCTAAACCAACCGATTTAGCCTTACTAACTGTGATGTTGATTTCGATTGTTGGTATCCAAGGCAACCAATTTAGCTACGGATCCAAGTACCAGGGAGACGTGGAAATTTAACTTCCCTTAGAGGATAATTGAAATGATTGCCTAATAATAATAATACTGTAGTTTACTATTTGAAAAGTCACTCTTAATTCAAAACGCGTAGTACAGCAGGAAACAGACCGTTTAATGAAACTGGATTATTTCATAGAATGGACTATTTTTTACGCTTCTGTGGGCCTTAGTATTGTTTTATAACTCCGTGTATATTTTATTATACAGAATTGCCGAACATTGTAGGGTGGTCACATGGAAAAACTGTAACATTACCGGGGCACAGTTATGTTTCCGAGGGCACCACGCAAATTCTAAGGCCAGGTTCATGATCAATTTTTCATCATTTTATTCATTCATTTTCTTTTCTAAATTCTGCAGCTGTACTGTAACTTACAATACACACAGTATATCTATATATATACATGGTGCGGTGAAAGGGTAGATTTTAATGAATGAAAGTTTACAACTGAATGTTATTCTAGATATACTTTAAGGTAGAAATTCTGACAACAGGCAACTTATTAAATGCTTCATTTAAACATTTATGTGTTAATAGAACTTTGTTTCCTACCTAAAAGCAATATACCCATGAAGTATACTGGTATTGCGAAACTGGTCGCAGGTGCTCGGATAACACTTTCTTGCGGCAATCGTCAAAAACTCACAACAAAGGGACAATGTAAGGCAGAGGAACTATAGAAAGAGATGGAATCGGTCAAAAGATATTCAACGAATGTTTTAAGTTTAACTATACAAGTTGTTGTAACAAACAATATCACATATATTTCCTTTTTGCAGGAGCGTTAATTAAAAGTTTGTAATGACAACTACACAGTGTCTTTTTCCGTTGGGAATTGTGTCTTGCGGTTGGAAATTTGAAATAGATTGAAATGCTTATTCATTTGGGAAGGGCGAAGGTAGAATACGTACCAGCGGAAAAATTTCATCTTATAATTAGAGGTATTTATTGCAAATTTTGCAAGCATGCATTTGGCAAAATTTTTGCTATTCGCCAGTTCACTGATTCTTCATTTTAAAGAAGGTGAGTTTTAATCGAATTATGTTCAATATTTAATGGAGCTAATCTCGGTTCATATGTGGCGTATAGTAAGAAACGGTAGGATTACACGGGCGTCCGCTCTGGAGGATAAAGTGCTGCTAGTGTAATGAGATACACTTACTGTCACATATTCAAAAAAATGTACTTTATTATAATGACATTGAGTTTATGCCTCAAATAAGATACAGAATGTAAATAACGATATTTTATTTCAGGTAGAGCTACTTGCCCTGGTGACGGAACGTGTGATAATGGAAATTGCAGTGGTGACGACTGCATATGCAGCGTCGGTTATGAACTTTTAATGGGTGCGACTGATTGCACCGACATAGTAGAATGTACGAATGCAGCTAACTGCGATCAAACCAATGCCGTTTGCGTGAACAACGATGGTAGTTTTACATGTACTTGTAATAACGGATATACGACTACTGACAGCGGTGTTACATGTAACGATATCGATGAATGTACGAATGCAGCTAACTGCGATCAAACCAATGCCGTTTGCGTGAACAACGATGGTAGTTTTACATGTACTTGCAAACAAGGATTTACGACTGAGGACCAAGGAGTTACATGCACGGTACCGACCTCATCTGGAACATCTCGAATAGTAGCATCTATGTTGCCTGCCTTGTTTTCAGCGTTTACAGTTCAAAGATACTTGTATTAATCTCAAGGATTTATAACCAGGGAGTTAGATATAGATATCACTATAATTAGCCAGGATCACTATGGGCGTGGTAGACATATTTAGATTGGTGCAAGTATAAAACACTAAGTATGAACAGTGATATTTGAAGTTAATTCTTCAGCTAAATTTGGTTTAACATTATAAGCTTTTATGAATATACATTATAAAAATACTAATTACTGAGGAGTACTAATTTGCATACATTTACTCGGAGTACTATTGTAAAGTATATGTATATTCATAACATTTGGTCTAGAACTAATATCCTAATTATTGAAAAAAAAACTAAATAGAATGGTTGTTCCGACCTATCTTTGCTCATGGCACATGGTGCAGAGTTGCTAGATCTGACTTGCGAAAAGTAGCCAGATGGAGCACTGAAAAGTAGCAAATCTGTAACAGACGTAGCCCTACAGCAGGTAATTATATGATAAATAATTAGAAATAGTTATCTTCACGTGTTATCAAAAGTAGTTATGTTATGAATGGATATATAGTCAACCATTTCTTCATAAAAGGCCAAGTCAGTCCAGGCTATATCAGCAAAAATCGTAAATTTCAAACTTTAGTATCGCTTGCTATTTCAAAGTAGCCCGATGGGATACTTGCAACACAACCTGGCAACACTGGGTAATTGTATAAGTGCTCGAATTAGACTTGAATTGAGCTCAGCGAATTAAAATATGAAGTGAACGCATGATTTCGTTGATAAGGATTCAAATACTCTTGAGCATAATGGGGTAAATCTCTGAGACCCATCATAATCTAACGGTGTTTCTTGTGGGTGTTAGATTATGTTGTATACGTGATATCCAATTCTTATATTTTACTTTGCTAATTTACCTCGCACAATAGAATGGTGTACTAGGATGTGGTGGACAATATTTTATAAGCTTAATAATGCTTCACGTTACGATATGATGTGAAAAAAAAATTGGTCAATCAGAATGTAGAAACAGAAACCTTTATCTCTATTGACTTGCGGTTACAAATGATTTCCACTGTTTTGATCACATGGAGTCAGTGTTGCATCATATATCAAACCCTTTTGTTAATTGCTCGCCAACAAGAAAGAGGACTTACTTTACAGAAGTTTATGTATACGTTTATAAAACCCACATAGTTACCAACATGAAACAACGCCTCATCTCTAAAGACATACGCCAATAGTATGAGCGCTTCAGCTTACTGGAGTTTCTCGTGGAAAATACCTGTCTAAAAAAAAATCGAGTTGGTTTCCGATTCAATTCAATTTTTTAACCAAGCAGACGACACGTGACAATTAGCGTGAATAACACGCGGATGAATAAAACTCAGTTTAGCAAGCACACGGGTACAACTACGGATACGCGAGGGAAAACTTGATTAGTCAATGGTTGAGGAACGATGGTACTACCTACTTTCCGCTAGATGACGTAAGAGAACCATCACGCTCTCCGCTCACAGGTTACCGCCGCCTAGCTGTATAAATAGAGTGTCAGAAACGCCATGGTCACTTTGGGGTTAACATAGCCCCCAATATAGGTTATAGTAACCCCTTGGGTCCATCATTATCCCGTGACTAAAGTTAGCGGGTTGTCGGGTAATTTCACTGAAAATAAATTAAAATCAACGACCTACCGCACATGCATCACACATGGGCCTTTTGGAGCTCAGAGCCAGGGTAAAATGAACCCCCCACATCCCCCTTTCGTTGGATTTGGATGTGGCGCATTATCAACGCTATCTTGAGTATGGCTAATGAATCTTTTATTTTGTATTTTATAATGGTAGATAGTTTGATCATTCGCCTAAAGATTTATTTACAATGTCAATCAATGGTAATAAATACAAATAGGATAAATGTGCTTTACGAACCGATTACATTTTTCCTTTACTCAAAATTGAGTTATTACGAACCGATTTATCGCGGAGTACAGTTACTTATGCACTGCACAACAATATATATCCCCGATCAGTATGTAAACGACTAAATCAGTAAAATAAAAGAGAGCCAACAGGCACAGTACAATGCTCTTTGTGGCGAGTGTCCAAATTAACAAAAGAACAGTGCTAAGCAACTACTTAAAAACGTTACCAGGGAATATATGTGATTTTTGGAATAGGTAAAAAAGGAAATATATTAAATATTTTAATTTTATTACGGGTAGTTTTAAAAAATTACATTTATGTTTCATTTTTGCTGACGCGATCATTATTAAAAGTTTGTTGTGACAACAAAACAGTGACTGACCCCCTTCTTTCCTTCTGGTCATTGTCTCTTACGGTTGAAAATCTAAAGATTGATTCATTCGAGAAAGACGAAGGTAGAATACGTAGCAGGAAAATTTCATCTTAAAATTAGAGTCATTCATTCCAAATATTTGCCAGCATGCATTTCGCAATATATTTGCTATTCGCCAGTTCACTGATTCTTCATTTCAAAGAAGGTGAGTTTTAATCGAATTTTGTTCAATTTGCTGGAGCTAATCTCGACTCATATCAGTAATGGCTATAGTAAGAGACGGTAGAACGTTTCAAATGAAGGTTTAAATAACGTTAAATAAACACTAAACGCAAACACTTTCAATAACCAATCTAAGATGTAATTTTTGACATAACATAGTGGATATGATAGTATATTCATCGCAGAGTACGCCTCTTGGAAGGAGACGCAACCTCCTTCTTCGGAATTCGAATTCGGGAAAATATATGGAGCATATAAATAATAAAGAGTATTACTTAATAACATAATCTTCAGTACAAGTAAATTTTATTATATCACTATTTTCGTACTAACATTTTTGCTCCAAGTTTTGCTCCCATTTTGAGTTCAGTAATTAAATAATTGAGCGACGTCGTTTTGGAAACTAGTAATTCCATAATATATATACGCCACTGTAAAATAGCAATGTCATTTATGCACCAAGAAAATTTAATTACATTTTTTTCTGTCCATGAAAGCTTTTATACTGTTTTACAGAACTATTAGTTCTCTTGTGATATTTTTGCTAATTAGATCAATTTCTCTCACATGAATCTTGCTGGGAACATTGGCCATGGGTGGATTGATAAAATTTAGTTCGATAGAATGAATAGGATGAACAGGATACATTTCCCGTCACGTATTCGAAAAAATGTACTATATTGTAATGTTAGTTTGAGTTTATGCCTCAAATAAGATACAGAGTGTATGTATTTCAGGAAGGGCTACTTGCTCTGTTGATGACAACACGTGCACTCATGGAACATGCAATGCTATGAACGAATGCGACTGTACCGCTGGATTTGAACCTGATGCCGCAGGGACTGATTGCACCGAGATAGTGGAATGTACGAATGCAGCTAACTGCGATCAAACCAATGCAAACTGCGATGACGATGCTGGCAGTTTTACATGTACTTGTAATAACGGGTATACGACTACTGACAGCGGTGTTACATGTAACGATATCGATGAATGTACAATGGCGAGCAAATGCGATCAAACCAATGCCGTTTGCGTGAACAACGATGGTAGTTTTACATGTACTTGTAATAGCGGATATACGACTACTGACAGCGGTGTTACATGTAACGATATCGATGAATGTACAATGGCGAGCAAATGCGATCAAACCAATGCCGTTTGCGTGAACAACGATGGTAGTTTTACATGTACTTGCAAACAAGGATTTACGACTGAGGACCAAGGAGTTACATGCACGGTACCGACCTCATCTGGAACATCTCGAATAGTAGCGTCTATGTTACCTGCCTTGTTTATGGCGTTTGTAGTTCGAAGATACTTGTATTAATCTCAAAGATGTATAACCCCGGAGTTTGATATAGATATAACCATTATTTCAAAAAAATACTGTAAAATACCGGGATTACTATGGGAGCGGGAAAGATATTTTTCGTACTTTGTTTGAATCATTAATACCAACATTTCTTTTCATTCAGGACTTAAGTAGTACTGTATTGTAGTATACGTAATAGTGTTTATGACATTTAAAGTTAATTCTGAACAGATTAGTCTAGCTCAATTCGGTTTCACATTATAAGCGAATACAGAAATACATTACAAAAATACTAATTACTGATAGGTACTTATTTATTTATTTACACTTTTATCCAATAATTAGTATAGTATATGTGTCTATAGCATTTGCTTGGCAAGCCTATAACCGATTTATTGAAATTAAAACCAAATAAAATGGTTATTCTGACTTGTTATTATGGTTCATGATAAGTGCTGAATCGGTAAATATGTGAAAGTATGTGAAAGTTGCCAGCTGAAGCACTAAAAAGTAGTGAATCTGTAACAAACGTAGCCCTGCCGCTGGGAATTATATAAATTTAATTAAAAATAGTTATTTTCATTTTTATCTTATTGATATAAGGTAGTTCTGGGATATACGATTATAATCAAGGATTTCTTTTCATTAACAGGCCAGGTTATTTTCGCAAAAATCGTGAAATTCAAAATTTGGTAGCGCAGAGCATTCAAAAGTGGGATCTATACTTGCAACACAATTTACCAACACTTGTAATTGTAAAAGTGCTGAATTAAACTTGAATTGAACCTAGAAAATTAAAACATAAATGAACGAACGCATGATTTAGTCAATAAGGATTAAAATACTCGGAGCCTAATAAGGTAAATGTCTGAGACCAATCCTAATCTAACAGAGTTTCTTGTTCGTGTTGGATAATGTTGTATGCTTGATATTCAATTCTTATATTTTCCTATGCCGATTAACCTTGCGCTTAGGACGTGCTAGACAATTTTCTACAAGCTAATTGATACGCAACGATGTAATGTAAAGAAAACTTGTCAAGTCAGAATGTAAAAACAGAAACCTTTATCTCCATTGACTTGTGGATATAAATGATCTCAATTGTTGTGATGACACGAAGTACACACCATATCATATAACAAACCGCCCTTTTGTTAATTGCTCGCAACACAAAGGAAGACGATAATAAATTACTGTGCTAGGAAGAAATGTTCGAAAAATCACACAATTACCTCCGAAAACATTTGAAAAGACTCGCTGATGAGAGATAGAATGTTTAATGAAGAAGAGACAATTATTTTTCTAAGGTAACAATATGAATTTTGTTTTCCTTTACTTGACAAATGTGAAAAACTGAAGCATTCAGATTTGCGCAATTACATCTTTACATTGCTACATACATGCCTACTCACTCAACAAGCTACTTCCAACGTACAATATATTTCAAATGTCACCTGACGGATTATAGAATCCACACGATTATGGAGGTTACCAGGTATCAGTTTTCATTAAATCACTCATCTGAATAATGAAATTCTAAAGAACGATCGCAATCTAGAAATATCTAATAGAAACACCGTCTAACAGTCCCGAATGTCCCCAGTCATAGTCTGTTATTAAGAGAGAAGTGGTCTGTATAGTACACCCTTCTACAATACCATATATATTGAAAAAACAAATAATCCTGATACTAATAATCCCGACACATCAAATTTAACAGAATTTTAAATTACAACCAGTAACGTACTTAATAGTTTTATGACTGTAAGATACAAGTTGAACTAGAAATTAGTAGCTAGTTTGACTATTGAGCTGATTACCCAATTACCGAGACCCCTTCAATTCAGGCACCCCTATCTTAATTACTACACATATGAATTTGGTAGTGTAAGATGAGGGATGAGCCATTTTCCATTGTCACAATTACCAGTATCCCATTTTCTCTAAATCGTATAGCTTGACATATGAATGTTAAGTCGTATCAAGGGTTATAACAAGCGTCGGGAAACTCTTTTTTAATGTTGTTTGACATTTGATACGATGCTCATGCCGATAAACTCAAGATGCTAAAATAGTGACACTGCAGCGCCATATACCGGAAAGCAAACACCTGTAACTTCTGCCTTCATTTCTAATCATTGCTAGATATCGGTTAACTCGCAACTGACCGGTTTATTGTCATTACGAAACGTTTCTATGTATGAATAAAATGTTTCGTTCTAATTGATTCTTTGATAAGTTACAAGACTACTCTACAACCATATTCTATAAGCAATAACGTCTACCCGAAGAAGTGAAAAAGATAAACTAAAAAAAACTTTAATCCAAAGTCCGCGCTTATACATCTACTCAATGAGACTGAAGATAAAATTACATGCAATGTTTCGTTCTAATTGATTCTTTGATAAGTTACAAGACTACTCTTAAGATTAAACCATATTCTATAAGCAATAACGTCTACCCGAAGAAGTGAAAAAGATAAACTAAGAAAACTTTAATCCAAAGTCCGCGCTTATTCATCTACTCAATGAGACTGAAGATAAAATTACATGCAGCGAGTACAACATACCTTACAATCCTCTTTTTGTCACGTTCCAGGCTTTCATATGATATCAGAAATCTTGATGCTACTACTCATGAATCTTTCCTCAATGCTGTATAACTTTCATTCACTTTTCAAACCCCAACAGAAACAAAGAGTGCAGCAGTTATAATTTTTCCCTGTCAATACAGCCTTATCGCCAGCAACACGCCGCTAACACGAAACTAAACTGAACTGTTGTCAGTGCGCGACAAAGATGTTTTCTAAAAGCACAAGTAATCACCGAAATGGAAGCCAGTGCTTTTAACTAATTAATATTGCTAATCACTTTTAGACGCTTTCTTTTAGTAGTCTTTCCATTCCACTGAATTATGTTACCGCTGCGCGGATTTCTGTAAAGAAAAATACAGTACAATGCAATGATCTACCTCACTTAATTAATATCAAGAAATTTTCTACAGATTCTAGAATCCATTTAAAATAATTCAAGTAATTTATTGTATTGGTATATTGCTTTTTTTATCACAGTCGTCACGTATTGGAAAGATGAAAGATGAAAAAGCTTGCGTAGCGCTTGTGACATCTTATCGTAACTGTTAGCAAGTCGTTCGTTACAATCAGCAAGACAGTGCAATACTTTCATTTTAAGTATGCGCCAGGTTTCCAGCTATATGCTTGCCCCAAAGCGCAGGAGGAGAAATACATGAAAAATGAACCTTTATTCGTTTCAAAGGCATTTTCAGTTTTTTCGGAAGTATTCATACATCATATCTTCGCAATCTCAAAATTAAATGGAGAAATTGATGTCATATTGGCATTGTCATAATGGTATTTGAACAATGTCCGTTGGCCTTGAGCGCTTTGGCTGTCACAAAAACAGAAAGCTCGCGCCTCCTTGTAAATTTCCTGCTAAATATTAAATGATATCAATTATAATTATTGGGCAGTGGGACTCATACCAGCTCGTTTGCGCCACTGCATGTTTTACTAAGAATATGCTTTTCTTATTTTTACTCTTTAAGATATCGATATCGCAAACTATTTACAATAAGAATTTGAATCTCAACTTAAAGTTAGAGGACTGATAATAAAACCTAGCAGAATGGGTAAAGGAGAAACGCTCGGACGCGCGGAAAATGTCGCGTAATAGAGGTTGTGCTAAAGCGTGGTCCAGTATTGAGAATAGCACCAATTATAATAAATCTAGAACACAGGAATGTAGGAATGTTGTTGTTTACAAAAGATAATTAACATATAAATACTGGACAAAGCCATCAACCAGCCACTCAGCTACTTCGTAACAGGATTCAGGAGACATAGAATACTTTGCAACTTACTGTGTTCTAGTATGGACAATTGAAGACAGAGTTAATGGAACAGAACACTTTAACGCTTACACTTTTTAGCAATTCTCCACACAGAATACGACAATGTTGCATCTTTGTAGGTGCCTGTTAACGTATCTAGGATACTTATATTCCGGAAGGTAGGGAGGTGGTCGGCTGAAGGACAAAGCGATATGAGATATTCTAGTGTCGACAACAGGACCTGAATTGAATGCCTGAATTTTAAAATACCTTTGAAACATAGCTGTTACTTGCAATCATTAATATTACGATTCTCGGGAAACAACCAAGGACAACATCTTTACCACGTTTATACTTCTTTGTGATTCTTTGATTTTTATCACAATCGAATGAAGACGGGTCTTAGGAACTAGATTTACACTAGGGACTGTAAGGATAAGATTGGGTTGATTGCAATACATATAGCAGTCGAAGATTATCGAACGTTTAATACATGAAAATCACGGCTAGATTACGCGCCCCATTTTGCTTGATCAGAAATTGAGACGGAAATTTGCGAAATTTTAATTCCCCACAACTTGCTTCGTCGGATTAGGCTTTGTGAATTTGTGAAGTCAATGCATTTTATATCAGTTGCAAAATCGTATTACACACCCCCGGGGCAATACATCAAAAGGACAAACTATCTGGGCATTCTGCCACACCAATGGCTGTACATAGCTGAAATATATATTAACGAGTTAACTTGCTAACGACATCACAGATATTTTCGATCTTATCGAAATTATACGTAACATGATAGAGCATTTAGATTGATGAGTAAAAGATGAAATCCATTTCAAGTCAGTTTTGTAAGTAGTGTATATCTGTGAGCGATTTGCGGGTTGTAAGGATCGCGGTTATGCAGTTTACAAAAGACCTCGGGTGGAGTGGAGCGAAATTATTCGTCTGTGACGATGAAAACGTAATAAGTCATGAAATTACTGCTAATTATTATGGCCGGCAACTGGTGATTGGAAAGATTTTACGATTATAGCCGACATAACGAGATAAAGTGACCATGACAAATGAAAGATAATTCTAATCAAAAGGCTAGACCACTGAGAAAGACAGTACTGTCTAGGAATGAAGTACTACAGAAAGAAACCTGAAACTTAACAAAAACAGACTAGAAATTGCTGACAGGTTTCCTGGTGTGAAAGTTCAAATGTATGCAAAGAAACATTAGATTTCTAAGTTGTGAAAGACTCGAGTATTATAGAGATAGGGTACGAAAAAATCTTATATTATCATTATATTAAGAGCACAATATGTGTTGTCAGTGTGTGCGCATGCCGTTGGCAACAAAAGCGTAGGATTATATAAATGAATGGAAATATTTCAACAAAACAATTATTGTGTATGTTAAGGTAGAATGCATATAAATTGTACATGTATGCTGATTTTTCAGAATTGATTTATTGCATGGCGGGTTGTTTTTTATTCTAAAATACATTTGACTTGTTTAGCCGTAGATAACTGGAAAGCTTAGCGTTGTTTCTTGTACGCGTCATCATGTATCGCCTGAGGGCGACATTACTACTTTTTTTCTCATCATTCATTCATATATTATTAGGTAAGTACAATACTTCTTAACAATCCTTAGTGAAAGACGATCTCAGCACTATACTGTAATGTAATAGCTACACATAGCTAATCTAAACACGATAATTTTCTACTTAAATGTGACCTTATCTATCCAACAGTTCAAGGTCAGGCATGCATCACCAACACCGATTGTACAGAAAATGCTGTGTGTCGTTACCAAGCGTGCAATTGCAAGCGGGGATTCCGAAATGTCGATGGAAAATGCATAGACAGAGATGAATGTGGCGCTGCAAATCCATGTGACATGAACGCCATGTGTAAGAACACGATGGGTAGTTACGTATGTCGATGCAACGCGGGGTATCAAGGCAGCGGATTGAAATGTATAGACATAGACGAATGTAACACCGTTGTAAATGTGTGCGATAGGATTGAAACTTGTCAAAACAATCAAGGCGGATTTTTCTGCATGTGCAATGGAAAAGAATGTCACAAACGTGCGCACTGCAGCGATTTCGGCGGAAAAGTCAAATGCTATTGCGAAGATGGTTTTATGGGAAACGGCCGCGTGTGCACTGATATCGATGAATGTTTATACGGCACCCATAATTGTACGGAGAAAATGAAATGTACCAACATTTACGGTGGATTTCAGTGCAGTAACAGTTCGATTACAGTTCACTGTAGTAGTATTTGGTACCTTATCACGACTACCCTTCTCTGTTGGTTGTTGTCTAATAATTGATATGCTGCGAAACTAGATATAGTTTACCACAACGTAACTACCTCCACATCTTCTACTAATACTTTTGTAAACGGAAAGCATATATGATAACAGTTCCAGAAGGTTATCGCAAATGAGATTCTAAACAAAATGTAAATGAATCGATAATGTTGGCCTACCTTTACGCCCAAGAAATGTATGTTGATTGTTTGTTATTCTTGCCCTTTAACCGTGGTTTCACGTATGCTGTCTAGAACTTACTCGGTTATCTGTCTAAAAGAGAAAAGCTCTGAGGAAAGATCAACAAATACGTCATTCGCCCGAGAATCTCCGATAACTACCGAGTTGGAGAAAGAGTTTAGGAAACGGTCCAATAACATTTGTTATTTATTATTTACAATGTTAATATTTTATGTATGGAAAATAACAAGTACTGCATTACAAAATAATTCTAGCAGATGAAGAATAAAGAGTTTATTAATAGAGTAATGGAGCTAATAAAGAAAAGGTCGAAGATCCTGGAAGCTATCCTCTTTTACTGTTACGTCATTAGCAACACTATTCTATCATCCCAAGAAGAAAAAAAACTTTTATCCCTGAGAAGTATTATAGCGTTCAAGGGAATCTGATTTCGCATATTTCATCTCAAAGGCAGTTGGAGTAAATATATACCGGGATCAACAATACTGCAAGGGACACCAACTTGTGTGGTGCTCGAATGTTTGAAGCTCCATTTAAGCAATCAAATCCGTCTCCAGTATACCCCTCTTTACAAGTGCAAGTGTAGCTTCCAATTGTATTTTGACAATCCGCATTCAGGTCGCAGCTGTTGGTGCCACTACACTCGTCAATGTCCGTACACTGTATGCCGTTACCAGTATAACCGGCATTACAACGACAAGACGTTTGGTTGCCAAGAACAATGCATTGGGCGTTGTCATCACATCCTAAATCCGCGCCGCAGTCGCATCTGAACGCACCGCCGATATTTTTACAGGTGTACGGCGAAGTACAGTTATGGGTACCCGCTACGCATTCATCAATATCCGTACAATTAACACCGTTTCCAGAGTAGCCTGGACTACAGGTACACGCGAAGCTGCCAGCAGTATTGTTACACATTGCATTCGGATCGCAGTTGCTGATAGAGGTATTGGAACACTCATCAATATCCAAGCAAGTTGGTCCATCGGTCATGTATCCTGGGCGACAAAAACAAGCCGGTGTTCCAGTTGTATTTAAGCACTGAGAAGATGACTCGCACGTTACACTGATGATCCCGCATGTACAGTTGAATCCTCCATCAAAATCGTTACATGTTTCTGCATCGTTACATGTCGAATTGACGTTACATTCGTTAATGTTGACACATCCAACACTACAACCCATGTAACCACTATTACATATACAGGCGAATCCGTTCGAAGTTGCCGTACATACTGCGTTGTTATCGCAGGTTTGCGCGAAGACCAAGTGCTGGCCTGGAAGAGAGGAATTCAATTATCAATTATGATAATTATAATTTCTAATGACTTTTCATCAACGATGTTGTTTAATCACTATACGAACATTTTTGATTTTAGAACTGGCTTCAATAAATCAAATTTGGCGCGAAATATAGCAGAAAACAGTGGTAATAACACGGCAAGAAATCATCGTGTAAGTTAAGCAAAGAAAAAGCCACATAATTAGCCATAATAAGAAGATACTGGGAATATTTCCAAAGCCTAGGGATAATTACTTGGTCTTATATCAGAAAAAATAGGCATTCATACTTACAGTTCAACAACAGGAACGAGACGAAGAGTAGCGTAAATTCTGAAAAGCGCAACATTTCCAAGACCTTTATCCAATCGCTTATTTTGACCAATAATTATGTTCCACACCGAGCAAATCAAATACAGTAGTTCTGTTTTCGAGTTCCCTCAAAATGCTGAAATAAAATATCCCTGGTAGTTTACTGATCGATGGAATATTTTTTGTGTACATAAGTATAGTACAAAAGACTAGACAGAAAGTGAATATAGACGCACTAACATACGTCAATGCCTTGTAAACTAAGGCTATAAACTTCGCCCTATGGTTACTCTAACAATAGAGACTCGTGACTTTCAAAACAACGACCCTGATACAGCAAGATTTCAGCTCTTTTAACAAAGAATCACCAATGAATCAGAGTACATACTTTTTCAGTACTGAATATGTCACACTGCGGTTAGTTTGATTCTTCGTCGTGGAATAACTGTCACACTATTGAAGCAAACTGATTTTCATTCACTACCACTGAAAATCCAACAATCTATACTTGGCTTACATTACAGTTAGTAAAGCCTGCACTGTCAAAGCACTCCAGAATTTATTATACACCCAAAAATCTTAAATTGTCAACTATCTCAAAATTTTATATTCCTAAAACTATCTTGCTAACATAAAGACAACCGACATAGAATTCTAAGTCCGCGACTGCTTTTTAAGTAACAAGAATGTTGAACCAGTAGTGAGTACAAATACTGGCGAAGCAGCCGTTCTTGAAGTGGTTTATAAAATTTGTAATATCAAACAGTTGTTCAACAGCGGTTGAATGAATGTGAAAGTACAAGATCCTTTGTTTATGCAAGCACATTTCCATTCCATTCACACTTTCTTAATTCGTATGGAAACGTCAGCACCTAGCAGATTCTGTTCATTGTCATAAGCTCTTTCCTTTTCGCCAGGCTTGAAACGAGGCTGTGTTTGGAAATTAGCTTTGAAAAGAGGATGTTTTTCTATGCATGCATATTTTTTTTATGTAAATAATGATCTGATTCAATAAGTGGGTCTGATATGTTAACTGAAACATCACTACGATGTAGATTGCATTAAACAAATATTGAGCAGTTTGAGATTTTCGAGATTAAGACTCCTAGTAATACTTGAAAGTTCTCTTTACTGTTCGCGACAAAACGCTAAATAAATAAGACCTACTACATACATCATTAACCGTTCACACCATGTGAGCGAATGAACAAATGTATAGGTTGCTCGACAATTTAAAATAGCTTGAAAACTGGAAACCTTTTATACAGTGTTGATCTCTTTAAACCTGTAAGCAGTAGAATTCGACTAGACTAGACTGACTTTATTTTCTGTCATTATTTGGCTAAACTCTCAAGATATGTTTTCTTTTCAAATATTTCCAACGCATCTCTGTAGTCTGCTATCGCCTCTTCTTTCCTGTCCAATTTCCCACGTACGTCCGCCCTCTTCTTTAGAGCACCGTAATCGCTCGGATCAATAGTAAAAGCTGAAAGCACACGGAATATTGTATTGTATGTTACATTGCTTATTAAATACCTATCATGGGGATCTAAATTTACTTAGTTAGTTGAATCTAGTGTTCTGCTACATAAAATTATCAGGAACAAACACCAGAAAATGGTGAAATCTACATGCTACATATACAAATACTGACAAGCAGAAGAGTACTATGACGTATGAATTTGAATTTTAACTTCATTTGAAAATATGGAGCTTCCCTACCTGTCGTGTAGTCTTTCTCCGCCTCTTCATAACGTTTTAACATACTGAGAAGATTTCCTCGATTGTAAAAGGCATGGGCATTTTTATCATTTAGCTTGACAGCATCATCAAAATCTTTAAGTGCATTCTGATGAGTTGAAACAAATAAAAATCCAATGTGAAAGAATTTAATCTGCTAGCTAAAAAAAGGTTATGATATGCAGAAGAATCCATATCATACAAAGCAATATATCACCTTCGTATCATTAAGAAGGATTCGGGATATGCCTCGATTTAGCAGAGCAGAAGCGTCCTCTTGGTTCAGCTGCAGGCATTTATCCAGATACGCAAGAGCGTCTTGGAAACGGCGATCACGCAAGTACAACGCCGCAGCGTTGAAAAACGCTGTAGAATAGTTTTCATCTAGTTTGATTGCCCGCTTTAACAACAAAAATAATAAAAAAATATTTATACATAACAAATCTATATATATAAAATTTTTATATGTCAATTTTTCCTCTCTCATCGGAATGTCGCTCTGAAAGTTATAATATAGAAATGCCTCGCTATAATTTTGAGCAGTGGAAGCTATAGCAGCATGTTGTGGACTAATTTGCTGACCTACTAGGTGAAAGATACCTGACCCAGTCCGCTGCTGTATGTCTCACTGACCTGATAATCTGCCATAGCATTGTAAACATCACCCATGTACTGATGAATAACCCCTCTAGCTGTATGAAGGCGTGCGGTGGGCTTCCCAGCACGAAATGCTCTCGAGACGTCTTGGAAGGCGGCTTCTATATTTCCGGCAAGCAGACAAGTAACAGCACGACCTTCCAATGCTTGCTGGCATCTACTGTCGAGTTCAATGGCACGAGTAAACTGCAACCATGCTTGATATAGCTTTCCTATAGACTACGAATAAAAACGGAATGATAATACTTTAGATTTTAGCAATCTACACAAATGCAATGACATAAAGAAAAGCAGGATAAAATAACTATTACCTGTAGACTGTAACCCAAATTAACTCGAGCAGAAACACAAGTGGGATCGAGTTTAAGTGCTCGTTGGTAATCACGACGAGATGCCACGACGTCACCCGAGTCAGCGTGAGCATCGCCACGACCAATGTATCCAGCAAGGAAAAACGGATCAACTTGTATTGACAGAGTGTACGATTTTACTGCTGCATTCAGCAACTTTAGTCTGGTAAAAACAATACATTCCAAATGAATATTCGACATAACTGCTAGACTTTAAAAGACGGAAGTTGATTTTAGGTAGTAAGTTGTAATAATACACCTATTCTTGCTAGATAATTATCAAACTTATCATTTTAAAAAACTCACTGATGATAGCACAATGCCATTGTGTGAAGTACTCGTATATCGCGAGGCTGAATTGAAATGACGCTTTCAAAATCGAGAGCTGCGTTGTGCGCATCCCCCAAGTCACGGAGATAAAGAAGTCCTCTGTTGACGTAAACTCGGAGGCGGAGGGGAGATGTAGTCGAAGTGGAGGATGTACCGACATCGGTCTGTTTGTCGGAAGAGTCTTCCAACATCAAGACGATACTATAGTCCTGGAAAAGAATGTGTGGGCAGTTTTGTAGTCATTTTTTTTGTTGAATTGTTTTTCATTTTTGAGATCTACTGAGAATTTTATTTAATATACAGTTCTGGTAATTGCGCAATACCTTGATTGCATCCTTGTATTTCTTCATTCGCTGGTAACAAACCGCACGATTGAAGTGAGCTAACGAACATGCATGGTCGAGTTTCAAAGCACTGGTGAGATCTTGGACCGCAAGAAGATAAGCACCGATGTGGAATTTCAGAGCGCCTCTGTAAAGAAATGCACGAATGCTGCGAGGTTGTAGACGTAGTGCTTCGTTGCAGTTCAGTATAGCCTGACGAAGAAACAATAGTCATTAGAATTTATTAACCCGCAATGGATTGCATTTCGAATTTAAAATCTAAAAGAATGTGATGTATATAATAAGACGAGATAAAATTAGTAAAAAAAAGAAAAATTTTAGTCTCTTTTTTATATCCGACTGCACAATAAGTCCCAAATTGTTCGTTGTTCATTTTCAAGTACTTTTCACATACCCATGTACTTTTAAGGTACAATACATGAAAATAAATACATATGGGGATATAGGTACTGTATATAGAAATAGCCATGTGTTGATAAGCCTACTGTTCAAAAAATGTAGAAAATATAATTCCATAAGAAATACAATAAATCAGACCTTGCTGTATCTTTTCTTTATGCCATAAAAAGCAGCTCTACTTAGATAAGCCTCAAACAATGTACTGTCGAGAGCGAGCGCTCGGTTAAGGTCTTGAACACCTTTCGAATGATCCAACTTAAGTCGACACAAGCCACGTCTATAGTAGGCTAGGGCAAAGTTAGGATTAGCCTGTGAAAGCAATATATGTTTGAAAGATTTAAATGCAATGTCAAAGGTTCCACCGAGCCATTTCGATTTAGATCCGACTCACTCTAACTAGATTCGTCCTAAGTAAATGCATCAGTGTGATTTGACACTAAACTACTGCCTTGATATAATTGACTAAAAAACTTTCATTACTAGTTAGAAAAATACCTCACCTTCAATGCTTGGTTATACGACTGTAACGCCTGCGAGTCCTGCTCCAACTGAGTGAAGCACTCGCCGAGCAAAAAATGAACTTCGAAAGATTCATCGAGGTTAGGATTCAGTTTACTGCTGTCAGTATACACCGATGACGCAGCGGTTATTGTCGAAGCCGTGTACGTACCAATGCTTTCCAGTGCATTGTTGAAACTTATGATAGCTTCCTGGAGTAAATACAATTTTTTGCTCATTAAAGACAAGCTATAAAGGGCGTACACCTAAAATAAGATAAAATATGATGGAAGGTGGAAAATTGGTAATTCCCATCTAACTTTGGTGACATTTACACATTTAAGTGCAGCTTGTTTCAATTTTTTTTTTTTTTTACATAAAAAAGGTAATTCTTACCTAGTATTTTCTATACAGATATATAAAATAGTGTCATTTAATATTTAGATTGATACCCACCATCATCCTTACACCATCTTTACGTCAAAATGTTAAGATTACAGAGTTTTGACTGGTATTTAAGATGTAAAGAGTTCCTCAGGATGAAATATTAGTGATCAAATTCAGATAGAATGGCTCACAGCGAATTTTTTGGCTTTCATTAAAGTCTTCCCGAGCAAAATAAACGTTGATGGTAGGGGCTTGACACGACTCGCTGTGGTTAGACTCTCCACTGCCTTGTCATGGTTCTTCAGGAAAGACTGTACGACAGCTTGTTGTGTAGCTGAAGTTGAAACTATACCCTGGTATGGTAAATAGATGAAACAATCAGTAAAATGCGATACAAGCGATACCAAGAAGTATAAAGACATCACCTCTCCCAGAGTCGCTATGTGACGAACGCAGAACGCAGCCAGTTCCAGCTCACCAAGACGCAAAAGGAGCTGCCCTCTACGCAGATATAAATGTCGATTTCCAGGACAAAGGACGATTGCTCGTGTGACATCATACAGTGCTCGTTTATGTTCGCCATTCTGTTCGTAGGCGTCTGAACGACACATGTAAGCTCTAAAAAAATCGAAAGCTTTGAAATAGTAACGAGATCGATTTGTATTTTCAGGCTGATGATATGGTTCTCTAATAAATGGGTATAATGTATAAACAGGGGCGTGATTTCAATCTTGCCTTAGACGCTTTTCCCCATGGATGATTTACAAATTGTACTAGACGTATATATCACTAATTAAATAAAACTGAAATAACAATAGGAAGATAATTTACCAATCCGATCGAGATGAGTATTATGTTTACCTGGAATAAGTAGGATCCACTTTTATAGCGTTGGTGAAATGCTTGATGGCTTCCAGATAATTTTGTGTAATTTGATGGTGAACTAATCCTATATTGACATGGGCACAGGCCAAACCATGATCTAGTCTCAAAGCTTCCTCAAAATCAACGACCGCTTCTTTGAAACGTTTAAGTTCTGTGTAGAGAATTCCTCTGTGTAACAATGCCTGGAAGAAAAGGCAAGACAAGACATAAGGCATAGTTCACATGAAATTTTGATTATAAAGTTATAGAATAGTTACTGCTCCAACTCTCCATCAATGAGAAATATGATATAGGCATTCTCTCACCATCGAATTGTCATACGAATCTTCAATGAGAAGCGAACAACTGAAGTCTTGGAGCGATTTTTCCGGAGCTATACTTCGTAGCAGACAACCGCGGTGGTAAAAAGCACGCCAGTTCATGGGATCCAAGTGAATTGCAGCCGATAAATCCATGAGAGCACTTTCGTACTGCTTCACTGCAGCGTATGCTCTCCCTCTGTAAGTCCTGGAGAAAAAATATAATGAGAATCCTGTGAAAATTGTTTTAAAGTCAACGGGGGAATGGGGGAGGTACAACCAAACCATTCATATCACAAGCAAAAACAACAGACCTTGCTAAAGCATTGTGGGGTTCTCTTTGTATCATAAGAGTGAAATCTGCAATGGTGGTGTGCCAGTTTTTATTAGCAAAGTTATAACGACCACGTTTCAGTAAGGCGTCTGTTCTAGAAGGATTTATGCGAACTACAGATGCGTAATCTTCTAGTGCTAACAGCATGTCTCCTGAAGCAACGATAAGAAGACAAATGTTATATCAAAATAGAGTTATCTAAACAGAATTCGATATCTAACTAAAAATATCCAAGTACCCTCACCTTTCTTCTCATAGAGCTGAGCCCTTTGATAAAAAGCATTCTCATCGGTGGGATTGAACTTGATCGCCTGAGTGTAGTTGACGATCGCCATGGTGAAATCGCCCAACAAAGCAAATATATCAGCTCGGGATCTAAAAAATATCGAACTCATTTTCGTATTTGCATGATAATTATGCAATGCAAAAAATGTCCAAATTTGAATTTCATTTTGTAGTAAATAGAAATAAATAACTTTTCAATGGTTGATTCAAAGTTTCACCTGTAGGCATGAACATGTTGCTTGTTAAGCTTTAGCAGTGCATTGAGATCATCGAGTGCATCATGGTATTTGTTCTGCAGCAAACGGATCAAGTGACGATGCCAGTACGCTGCACCGAGGTGCGGTTCGATTGAAATTGCTTGATTCAAACTGTCTTCAGCGGATCTTAGGAAGAAATCGAAAAACATTGAGAGAATATAACGCTGAAAATCTAAAAAAATGGTGGATCTTTCTCACTTGATGTGACCCAGTTTACGAAGCACCGCTCCTTGTTGAGCGAGTAGGATGGCGTGGGTCGCTGTTTCATGCGGTGAAAGTTCAAGAATTTTATTCTGCAGTCTCCCAACTTCTTTTTGCATCATTTCAACTGATAAGTCTTCATCTGAATAAAAAACAGTATCAGAATTATATCGTAAAATAGTCTTGTCATTGTACTGCGGAGTAAAGTGAATACATACAAATAAATGAGGATATATAAAGCTGACTCACTCCATGGGTTGGTTGGTAGAGGTCATGTGATATAATCCAGTCAAAATTAGCTATTTCGTGGATTCTACTACTAATAAACAACAGCTTGTGTAAAACAATAAACTATTCTGGCCTACTTACCATAGGTCATTTCATCATCATCAAGTCTTACTACTATGGGAGGAAGAATGTCTGGAATCTTGGTGGGTAGTTTTGGTTTATCGACAGTAGATGCAGTGCCCGATTGAGGTTTACTTGATTTCATTGCAGGATGAGCTGGGTCTTTAAAACATATAAAATATATTGGACAGACAAAATAAATTTGAAATAGATAAATGTTTGATAGGTCAATTCGAATTCCGGTTAAGGGCCAGAAATTTTTCACTTGACGATTGCATTTGTTCACAAGTTAGATATAAAGTACTAAATCTGATAATACTTCATTAATGTCTATAGTTTCATGCATTAAACTAACCTTCCACGTCCACTTCCTCCATCTCAGAAGAAGATGTTGACCAAGAATCATCTTCACTCTCTGGAGGAGGATATAGCTGAATTGAAATAAAAAATCGAAGTTGTGCATTTATAAATTCATTACAACTAACTACTTACAACTACAATTTACGACTAACCTCATCAAACCAGACATTCCAGATATCTCGCACCCATTCTCTCATATCTCCTACATCTTCTCCCATCTTTCTGTGACGGTCTACAAACTCACCGAAGTGTATTTCACGTGGGACGCTTCAGTCAAACAGAAACAAACAACAATATTCACAGCCTGGCCTAGTTTTAAACCCAAGGTGCAAATAAAAACTGAAACCTTCTGCAACGTTTCGTTCTGGAAATAGGAACATCTTTCGGTTCCTCTTCGTGGATTCTCAATAGCAACTTTGCTGGCAGGCCTGTTTCGGCCGAACGAGATCTTTTTAATGGCTGCGGCTCATAGTAGGACAGAAATCGACGCGCTTCGAATACAAGTGAGGCCTTTTTCTTCATGAGCTGTCGAAATGATGTAATTACATGGTGATCGGATACATAATATTGAATGTAAGATATTTGACACTGTCATTTGCGGAGATTTTACAAATAGAGACATTCAATAACATATGCTTTTGTGGTTAAAATATATTGGTGATCATGGACACAGTAACATTGACATATCTACGTATGAGATTCTGGTATAAGTGGTGAACATTGCAGATGATTATCATCCTATTCTGCAATACCACAAATACTATTCCTATTAATCACATACTTCTCCAATTTCATAGTAATCAAAAATAGCATTTTTTAGGGCAGAAGTAAATCAAAATATACATATTAGGTTAATAATTCCAACCTTCCTTCTGCTTTTCCTCCTTTCGATGTATTCCCTACCACCTTGCCTGTCCATCTCAGCATGACTCACCTTCTTTTCTGGAGGTAAGGAAGTCACAGTGAAGATGTCTTCTAATTTCTGCAGTAAAGAATGATCCGTCATTACAATTTTATATCTGTATATAACATATCTTCAACAGAAGTGTGATTAGATGTCAATGTCTCAAAGTCTTTAGACTTCAATAAATCTTACATCAACGGGTTGCCTTTTTGCTACGTTTTCGCGCAAATCCAGCTTAGTAGGACTTCCTGCAGGCACAGGTAAAGTTGCAGCATTCGGCTGAAATTGAATCTGTTCTTGAGCCATAGCGGCCAGTCTTTGTTTTCCCAACTCTTCCATAGCAATCGAATAATCTGCTTTGATCTGAAAATTGAATAAAGCAATAATTATTGTGTCTACTCGAATGACTTAAAATTAATTAGATAAAAGGTAAACTAATGAATTTCTCACTTTTATGAAAGGAACATCAGATGTATCTTCTCTCAAATCTGGAATGGACCGAGATCGACGCAGCACACCATCTTCGTTCTGTCTTTTCACAGCACTAGGCAAATCCTTGGAGTGAACAGCATTTGCCGTGAAAGAAATAACGATGTTCTCGATTATTAATCGTATCTCTACTAATAACATAGCGAATCACATAGTCCGGTTTTAGCTATTTTTTAGTGTTATTTACCAGCAAATTTTACAAAGGAATGTTTGAACAGTTGAAATGATGAAGATTCTCAAACCTGTTCAGATTTATGTTTTCTAAAGAGATAAATTTGATTGATGCTCGACTCCTGTTGATCATTTTCCTCTTCAATCTCAGAATCGAATTCATCAGTATCGATTTCCTGGGAGAAAAATACATAATAAAATATCACATTATTTTTTTTTCTCGTATCCTATTCAATACTGCGGGAAAACCTTACATCTTTGTCGCCGGCAGAACTGCCTACTGCCAACTGAGTTCCATGATAATGGGGAAAGAGCACAGACTTGACGGCAACTGGAGGAATGAGCATTTTTGGCGGGGCGGGAGTCCAAACTAACCTCCAGATATTCGACTCTCTGCCAACATACCTAAATAACGGAAAATATGTATAAAAAAAAACATACATATTTCTAATTCATATGTATATCAATCAACTGCCATACTTATGACCCTGCTGAGTGAAATCATCTCTTTCAAGGGCCGTATCTGCCAATTTTCGCCATTTGTCTAGATCCAATGGATCAATTTTACTTGTGTCAAGTTCAATATCAGACGGTTTAGGGCGCAAATCAGAAGTAGCAGGTGTAACAGTTCCAAAACGCAGTGCTTGTTGATTGTATTGCTCAACTTCTTGCCTAGGTGACAGAATATATAATTTAGTAAAGATATTTCTAATTTCCATTTGTAATGAAATTTCATATCCAGCTTACAATACTGAATTCAGTTTGGAAGTACCACCATTTTCACTCTGTTGTTCATATTCGCTTCCATTGGCGATAAATTGAACAGCTTGGGATGGTGGAGGAGCAGGAGGCAGGCTGACATCTTTCGTTATTTTTCTGTTGACCTTCCTCCTGAGCACGTTCTCACTTTCGAGAGCAGCTCTATACTGCCCAGGAGCGTGCATCAACCTGGACATGAGTGCATTAGACGGTTCCACATCAAACTTTGAAATTTTGTCTGCCGCGATAAGGCAGAGATGGTGAATACGACCTCCCGTGGTCACAGTGGAGGTCAGTTCAGGCAGCTGGCGAGAAGAACTAGAACCAGACAACGAGCTGCTGTCGAAATAACCTGACATAATTATAATAATAAAATGAAAGCATGAAGCATAGAATAAATTTATTATATCTATATGCTTCATTTCAATAATAGGACACCTTCATCTTCACTAACTTCAAGCTTAATAACAGGTGGTGGTAGACCCTTGACACAAATAATATCTTCATTGGTAACATCAAGAGTTCGGTTCAAATCCCTGATAGCTTGTTCTCTGTCAACGTAATCATCTAAAAAAACATACAGTTCTACAAACTGACAGCTGAGATATCCCTAACGAATGCTACATTATACATGTATGCAGAAAAATCATTTTGGTATGATGTGATAATTCAATTTGAATTCTTAATAGTATATTATATCTTGATTTTTAATGTTATTGCCAACAGTTTAGAAAGATGAAACGAGTTATGAAGGTAATGAGGTAGTTCTAGACTTCCTGAAATTTCTTCTTACCTAAATCTCCAATACCAAGAATAGGGGAGGACGATCCTGTGGAAGAACCTCCTCCAGCACGCTGCGCTGTCTCCGATGACCTCCTCAGCAAGATCAACGCAACATCAGGAATGCCTTTAATAGAATATATCAAAATGACAGCAATACATTATCTATCAGTTAGATCAAGAATTCTCAGAACTTATGAAACCATTAAACTCATGAGCCAATAGTATGAATTCATGGACAGTCTTGGGCTATTCCATGGACCCTACAGCTTGCAATTATTGTGTGAAAATTGACCAGACTCAAATACCCTGATGTAGATAGTATACCAGCTGGTGCAGAAATTTGACTGGCAAGTGTGGACACTGTATCTGGAATATCTTCATCTTCAAATTTCATCTCTACCCCCTCAGTATCTTTTTCTTCAAGAATTTCACCATCCTGGCAATGCAAATTAATCAAAATTAATTAAAACTTAATCAAATTGATCACCAATATTTCATAGGACAAATCGAATTAATAATATTGACCGACAAAATAACATCCATCAATTATAACTATAAAGAAGTATTGCTTTTGGAGGATGCAATTTTAGTATTCAATGTTATTAGTCCTATTGTGTGACAGATGTGATATCTAGAATGATACTACTGTTATTGTAGTATTTAGTCTTATCCCACGAAAGTTTCAAAAGAAGTACCTTCTCGTTCCACTCATCTGCATCGAACATAACTTGTTTCAATAACTCGTCTATTCTAACATCAGATGAAGATCTTGCTGCAGGACCTTCACGGGATGTCCTTAAACTCTTGATAATGTCATCCACAGATCTGGAAAGTGATATCAGGTGATATCAGAGATTTATCAGGTAATCTAATCTATTGCAGTCAATGTTTGTTGGAGCAGGCAGTTCATGGAAGCGCATCTCCAATGCAGTTCTACATTTTCTGTTTAGTAATTTTATAACTTTTATAAAACTTTTATTTTAATAATATGATTTTTACACCAGTTCCCACTCTCTTCCTTGAGAGGGCTCACCATTCTACAAATAGGGGTGAAGTCTCCCAATCACTGGCATTAGGTTTCATAGAAAGGTTAGTTTGAATAAAAAATATGTTTTCAGTTTTCGTTAGTTCTTTCTTTCGACAATACCTGGCTGATGAAGTATCCCTAACATTTGGAACGGAAGCTTCTTTTTCGACTGGAGAACTAGGAGGTGCCTCTGAATGTTGATCATCTGAAGAAAAGTTTTGAAAATATCACAATATTAAACCAGAAAATGTAACATTCGACATGTAACAACTACCATGTTTCGAGGAAATGCTGGTGCTATGCGTCAACGAATGTGCGCTCGAAGCTGGCTTGCTCATTCTGCTGTTAGGAGGTGCAGCGACCTCCGTTAGTTTAGGCATCATTTTCATCTTTAACCTAGTCTTAGGCATTTGTTTTCGCTTTTTTCGTTTCGTGAATGTCACATTCGCAGTCGTGCCAACGCTTGCAATTATTGCTGGCATTTTTTCTCTTTTTTTCGTTGGTTTATCTTCGGTTATGGAAGGTTTCAGATTCTCGATGTTATCAGGCTCCTTATCTCCGTTTTCCTCTTTCGACATATTTTCCTGTTTGACAGTGTCTATAGCAGCTTTCCCGACCAGCATGACTTCCAAATCGCCCACGAAGGCTGTACTTCGAAAAGGGAGGACGCCTAAACTAGAAACTTTCGGTTTAAGCATACTTTCGACGGTGGTTGACTCTTCTGTTTTGCAAAACGGATATTTATTCGTTTTTTCATGCTTTGTTTCGACGGCCTTCCTGTCCAGTGGATTGTATTTTCGCCATTGCTGTGGTTGTTCATGCGTTCGAGCCGCCATGCTTTCTATTAACGAACCTGTTATTAAATTAAACTTTTCATCTACATTGAACGATTTGATAAGATATAGTTTTCGTTAATAACTTTAGCAATCATATGTGTGATTCTAACAAAACATCATTTTTCTACCACCGTTCAGTTACCATGGATACGTAGGTAAGGTCAAAGGTTGAAACACTGAGGTCAAACGTTACGCATGATCGAAAGCATGTACCCGTTGTTGTGGTGAATTTTGTTAGTACAGTATTGTATACTCTTTCAAACACGTAAAAAACTATATAGACGAATCAAAACAGAAAAAATACAATAAGTTAGAAATGAATAACGAAATCAAATGCTAGACACGATCAAAAACCGCTTCAGAAACCTTTTTTTGAAAAGGCAAATCCGGTATGGTTTGCCATTCCTCACATTCTTAACAGTGGGCTGGCTCGGTCTCCAAGAATTTGCCAGAATCAGATACGACTTCAAGAAAAAGTTCGGAATGACGTCAGAGTTCCAGGACAAGATGGAAAATGCTGGAAAGACAAAAAACAAACAGCTTAGCATCGAGGAGGAATTCGAAAAACTCAGCGGAAAGGACTTGGACGATTGGTATAATATTAGGGGACCAAGACCGGGTGAAGATTCCCGAGAGATACAAAACATAATCAGACAGGAACACGCGAATGATATTATTTAAATAAAAGTTTATTGCTTTATAACCCACCATTTTCTGTTGTTTGTTTTGTGAATTTTAAAATTTAATGCAGCAACTTCATTAAATCTATACGGAGATCCTCTTTAGTTCACAATCGACGAAGTGCCGCAAAAATTTCAAGGAAAATTCTTTTTTAAATTTATTACTTACTGATGCTCTGTTTCTTGCATGGCTTTGGTTACTTGATATTTAATAAACATGAAAACCACAAAATCTGTTTTCCTATAATGTAGATTATAAATAAAACTTGTGGTGTGACAAATGCAGATGGCCTCAAGAAAGAGTTTGAATTGTTTCTAGAGTATTAATAAGATTATATAATTTTAAACAGCAGAAAATGAGAGTATATGAAGTATGCCAAATTACACTTTGAAATATATTATAAAGACCATAGATAGTTGTCACGGTGTCAATGTTAAGTAAAATTACAAACTAAAAACTCGAAATGGCTTGGTTTAAAAAAATCTATCATACAAATCATGTAGAAATATATATGAAAAAGAATGGCTAATATTTGCTTGATATTAATGAAAGTTTGTTACAGAATAAAACTTGAGAACTTGCATAAGTGAGACGATTAAAATGGAAATTAAACAATCCAGTATTAGAAAATTTTTATAGAAATTAAAGATAAGTTTGGAAGAATATGGCTATCTCTAGTTTTTAAATCTTGCATAGATTAATGTGTAGAGATTGCAGAGTTTGGAGTGTAATTAAGCACGAATGTAGCTATCATTCCTAAAAAAGTTGTGGTGGACATACAGAACTCCTGTTTACATCAATGGTAAGAAATTATTTTATGTTGAACAATCTTTTCACTGTTTCTTCTCGGACCTTGATCATTTTTTCTTCTCTTTCTGCCGTAGGCAAGCTTTCCAAGTCATCGTCGCTCATTGATTTACCAAATATTATTATCTGAACAAGACGATGAGCAAATAAAACCCGAACCCAATCAAGATATACTGGCACGGTGAAATATTATAATACGTAGTTTTATACGTACTTGAGCCTTATTCAACGCCAAGTGAAACTTATCAATGTCTTTTTTTGACATTTGATCAAGTTCCTTCCTTGTTTTGCCACTGCCTTGAGCCACTAAAAATTTAAGTCTGATTAAGTATACTATAACTAAATACTGACATTAAATTTTTTTTCCTTCTCTATCATGACATCTTTATGTCTCTTGCCACAATGGGAAATCATGTGAACCAGTATTTTGCATGTACTTTTCTAGCATGTGTTATTCATTCGATTTGAGGCAAGTGTAACGGGAAATATTCAAATAGGAAACTTATTTCACGCTTTTTATTTTTTACGATGGCATTTGTCTGACCAACCCATTATTGATACGAAAATGATTGCTGACCCCTGACCTGCCATGAGGCATTGGCACTAACATTTCTTCAGTAGCAACAATTGATTCAAACATTATGTTAGTATCTATGTAAAAAAATAAGATTTACATGGAGCAATGAAGGTTTATTATCAATGAAGGTACATTTAATTACAATACGTACATATGTTGATTCCCTCCATCATCTTTGCAAGCAAATCAGTTGTCACTTTCATTGCCATTTCCTCATTGTCATCTTTCACGGGTTTTACCTCAGGATTAGCAGCGGGAGACTCTGAACTTGGCACTGGTTCCTGCTCTACCTGTCTTCCAACCTCAGGTGAGACTGCAAATACAATGAACAACATTTTAAACCAGGTACAGCACAACAAAAGCTTCGAATATTAACACAACCTGGAGAATTTGGTGCAGGTTTTATTTCAGATGATGCTACTTTGCTGCGACTAGACGCTACAGATGGTGGCGGAGCTTTCATATCATGCTTTGATGGATCATATGTTGGTGATTTCATTATTGGTGAAGCCATCTACCCACAAAAAATTATAAATATTACATTCAAGTATGAACATCTACTGTTAGTTAGCCTTTGAAAGCTAGTCGCTATAGTGTTTGCGTTTTTCTGAAACCAACACATTGGAAAAGTAAAAGTAAAATAGCCAGAAAAACAGGCAAGAAGAATATTATTTAGTACTACATCATACAAAAGACACAGAGATAATAAGAATCATAAAAATATGATATATTTACCACTACTCTTTCATCTGGCAAACTCTGAAGTCCTATTATTTGTCTCCGTAGTCTCTCTATCTCTTCGTCAGCATATTCCTGGACGTCTACCCTTGTACGCCTTTCTTCTTGCAGTCCTTCTAGGAGAGCATTCCTTTCTTCTTTGAGATTTTCTACTTCTTCTTCAAGTTCTTGCTTCGCTTGCTCCAGCAACCACGCTTGATTCTGACCAGCTTTACTCGATCCAGAAGCTGATGAAGAAGGTTTAGCAGCATCTACATAGCATTGATAAATTAAAATTAACAAATGGTAGAGAAGAAAGATTACAGTAGCTAACCAGTAGCTAACTAGCAGCGCTTGTGTTGAAGACGATATACCAACCGTGTTACAGATTCAGAACATACCATCATCAATGACTGTTTGAGCTTGTTGCTTTGACTGCCATTTCTCCTCCTGGAGATGTGCTATCAATTTACTACTGTACCAGTGCTTCCATGGCGGCATATTACTCTCAAGTGCAGGGTGGAACACGGGAAATTGACTCTAAATTAGAAAATATATAAATCACGTTGTCTGATTTACCTACTATCACTAATTTTCGGTGCCTTTTCTATGTAATGCAAGAAGGCAGCGATTGCTTAGCATACACTGATAACATTGGTTCAAATTCTACCATTAAATGAAAAAAAGCTGCAAAGAATAAAATTTCGGTGTTGGTTTCAGATAAATAAACCAGAGACACAGATAGAGCTTCCATTTTCTCACCTCTTGAAGAGCACTGAGATTCTCTCCCAGCGTTTTCTCAAATCCATATTCAGACATTGCTTGAGCAAGTCTAGATTCATCTATACCTTTGCATCCTCTCAGCAAGGCGGTTTCAGCTGCTTTCAGGGTTTGGCAATTCATTAGTTCCTCATGTAAAACCAAGAGAATAGAGGCACACAAATATGGCACAGGGTCGTAGTTTGGTTGGTCAAAGCCTAATGCAATGAAAAAAATAAACATTATCTTGGAAAAAGTGTTTTGAGCACATTAGTTTATCATTAGTTATCACAATAAAAAGACAACATGTCAAAGACAAACCTAAAATAAGTATGTCCCATGCATGCAGCACACTATCCAAAGGCAAGAATCCTACGAACATTGATCGTAAGACTGAATGAAGGAGTTTTGACAAGACAATCTGCAGTCCTGGTGTAAGACTGTTCACTTGTTTTTGGCCTAAATGATAGTTTTCCATACTGTTGCATAGTTTGACGTTAATTCGGCGTAGTATCACTTCTGTTTTTTCTGAGATGTCTGTCAGGCTTCGCCCCTAAAGGTAAAATAATTAAACCCCTATCATTTATGAATCTTGTGAATACAGAGGAATTCATGTTTTTCCAAAACTAGGGCTGAACAATCAACACACACAAGTATGCTGAAAATATGTTAGGAGTCTTGAGTCTCCACAGAGGATATCATAGGCATTTCAAAATTCAAATCCAAGTACTGTACCGGTATCGGAGTAATGAGGCAAAAACTGGTAAGTAGTGCTTACAGCTTAAATATAGTGTAATAGTCTCTTTCTAATTGAGCAATGCCGGAGAAATCCACTTGTATGCCATAAAATGGTAATTACAGGTAATGACAATCGGACGGTTTCACAATGTAAAAGATTTATAATCAGCAAAAAAATGCAAACTTGTTTCGACATCATGTAGTCAGGTCTCTTATCCATAAACACTGTGAATTCCTCCACCAGTGTAGCTAAAGCCTCTGTTGTCAGAGGTTTTGAAGCCGACAATGAATTGTTTGTGTTGTATGCAGATAAAGTGCAAATGACGGGAGGAACAGAAAGCAGGTAGTCAGTCTCAATCAAATTTTCCTTAGTTCGTGTTTGTCGATATGAGAGGATATGTCGCATCACTGAGCAGGTAGCTGGAGAAGAATAAAATACTATTATTAGCCATTTAGTTTAGAGACCCATGATTTAACTAACACAATTTATAATATAATATATAACTGTGGAAATTGTGAGTGTACATGAGTTTATCAAGCAAGTCAGTGCTTCTTCAAGTATATTTAGAGGTCTATGGATTTATGACCCCAGGTTACTCTCTCCAGGTCAGGTTCACAATTTATCTCCAAAAAAATGTAATGTATTATGATGTCTTGGATAAACGTGCTTTGTAAGCTGATGCCTCAAATCGAGTTTACGCTATAACGACAACTAGGTTTACATTGTCTTGCAACCTGCACAATGATTTATAACAGTTTGCGCTTTTATAATATCGTTTGAAGTGAAATTCGTCTTTGCCGTAGGCAGCAAAACCACTTCTAGAAATACCGAGTCAGCGAGTGCAAAATTTCTGCGTCTGTGAATCGATGCGCTCAACCACAAAACCACAAATACATGTCAGAGAGGATACACAAACATGTTTTTTTATTATCTTAGATTGGAGTGATAAATCCAGCACTACAACGAATAATGGCTTTGTTTGCTTGTGGTTCTGAACAGCGTTGACCAACATGAAATGGGTCATGTCAGGACCCGCCTTAAAAGTAAATAAATAAGTGCTGAATGAAAACTAGTCAACCTTTTAATTTGAGGTGCGCAGAATAGTGTTAACAGTATTTATCCAGTAAAATAGTGCTAGTCGATTGCGTCGGCTGAGGGCTATCATTACCGCCATAGCATACCAAGAGAGTGTTACCTAGACTCCTAGACCTAGAGCTTTGACTAAGCAATACTTGTAGTTGTACGTAGTAAATACAGGAGTTGTGATGCTTAAGTCGTTAAGTATTTGACAATCAAAGGCAATTAAGGAGTATTTTGTTGCTACATCAATTCCGTGGAAACCGGTGATCGATATAAATGTCGTATTAGTATAGCTTGGTGTTACAGGTGGAATTTTCTATATTTATACAGTAATAATAACTATCGGTGAATCATTTCTCGCAGGAACGAGCCTAGTGGAGAATGTACACTATTGAAAAGGAAGGTAAATGTGCTTTGTGTTTCAGTGAAGGGTTAAAACTATATCGAATACTTTTGTGCTGCTTTGTTATCGTCAAGTTTTCACGATCAAAATGCAGGTAGTTGTGAGATTTGTTCTCACCGGGTTTTAACTTTACACCGTATAAATGCAAGCAATGTGATTTAATTAGTTCACTGTCAAAGGAAATGTTCTCATGGGAATTGGATAATCTTCAGTAAAAGAACAATTTTTACAGGAATATTACTGTTTTAAAGAATCTAAATATTGCTCATGCATTGAAATCAGTATCATTATACTGCAATAGTTTAACGACAGAAGATAGGGAATCGATTTTTTTTTGAATAATCCAAGAGGCATCTGAGGTTGATAAATTAAATTACCCTACTTTAGTTTTGGAACGCCAGTAATGGCACTCTCTAGGAGAGCGAAAAAAAGAAAAAAGTAGAGGTTCCTAACGTTAATCAATTTCGAAGTTATGAATTTTTTATAGTCGTTTCCAGACGTCGTGCTTCCTCTGGCAGAAGGAATGTTGGTGATAGTTGTAAATTAGTTTCGCCCAGCAAACTAGACTTAATGTTATAACGACATTTACGGGTTCTTCAAATCGTGCGGGACAGGCAGACAAAAGACAAATTAGGGGTTTGGTTCAAGTGACTTTCCAGCAGCTACAGTTGCCATAGAAAATTTGTCAAGTGTAACTATTAGTTAGCTCAGACTAGCAAGTCTGTTATGAACCACAGGCTAATCGATACAATACTGTCGGAAGCAGTATCTGCTACCTTAGTTTGAATAGGATCGTTCTTAAACGCTGCAATATTTCGCTTAGAAAATAGGGTTCTAAAGTATAGTCATTTACAATTTTATTACGTCGGAGAGTGGATATGCAGCACTCGCTTCCTGTAGCGCTGTGAATAAGCTTAACCCTCTGCGAAAACTTTTCTTAGTTCACACGTTAAGTGAAAGAGCGTAAGGGATTGCGAGCAGATCGTTAAATTGTTATTAATAAAGCCAATATTTATTTGAGCGTCATCATAGATCATGTCGGCGATATTTCTAATCCTATGGGAATGCGTGATATTCCAAACTGCATACTGATTACCTTGTTTAGGGACAGACAGACTTTGAAGGGATTAAATGAAAAAATTGTTTGTTCCTATTGTGGCTTAGACGTTTTATCTACATACAGGACCTAAGAATAAATAGTTTATCGCAGTTCCGTGGCTATACATCACCCAACGCACGATGGTGATAAACGCTAGCCATTATATGCTGGCGACGGGATGCCTTTCTGGTATGAGTTTATTCCTTCATTTATTGTCGGCGGGAAATTTTCTACCGGACGAAGAAGTATGGCTACTCGGGACAGTGTTCTGGTACCTTCACTATTGGCTCAATTTCGTAGGTACGTAACAAAAGTTCATTGAATTAATAAAACTAATACTTGCGCAATTAAATTATGATTTATTCTGGTAAAAAAAGTATCTTGTTAACAGCTCGCCTGTGCCTTCTGAGTTCAACTGTGCTGGTTGGACTTGAAGTCTATGCACCAAACATGGTCACTAGTTACACTTCAGTGGATGGAAAAACACTCAAAATGTACCTAACTAAACTTCTGGCTATATCTGGTAAGTGACGTCTACATCTTATAGGTTATAGGGCTTATCATATAAATGTATTACTAAGAATGTAGGATAAATCATTCCTTACACTGAATATTCGAAAAAAAATAATATTTGCCAGAAAACAAACTTAAATGCTTCGTTGAACTGCAATGGGAGACTTAATGAACTATTTCACAATGAATCTCAAATGCTTTACAGCTGCCTGCATATTCGTACGCTTCATACTACCCGGTCCGGTGACCAGCTTCGGACGAATTTACAAGCTTGGGTTTATGATGTGCCTGTCCGCAGCCGTGATCAACGTCGTGGAACAGAGTCAGAGCGGGGACCTGGGCACAGTGACAAGAAGATGGGGGATGAAGAAGAAAGATTCCGAGGATAGCAACCATGGGGAGGATCGTAGACGAAGGTTAGGAAAGTCTAAATATTCTGAAAAATTGCCTGCTGATGATCAGTAATCTTCCAATTATTGCATGCGCTCTATACGTCACCAAGCAATTCTGATTTGATTTGTCTTGCCGTTTCTATATCTTCAAGCACCAATACCATTTTCTATATACACAAAATCTGCCACATTTATTGCTGAATTAGCTGCTTAGCTATACCAAGTTTAGTTTCTAGATTTACCCTGCTGTATTGTACTAGGTCTTGCCATTCGATGACGCACTCTTTATTCCAATCTACCGAATATCCAATATCTACAAAATTCTATTATCTTAAAACTTTTTTATCCTTCTGCCATCTTGCCAAGTCACACGCACAAACAATGTTTTTAACTGGCATATAACAATCATTCATATGATATACAATAATATATTACATTAATTCATACAATCATTCAATATTTTCATTACTGTAAGTTTTTTACTTGTAAACTCTACATTGAGAATTGTTTCGTAATTTCCTCTTAAATATGAAGTTTCATTAAATTTACAAGGACATTTGAATGGAAGAATTTTGTTTCCATTCAACTAAAACACAATTATGTAACATCTAAAATACATTTAGTACTAATTGACATGACACTTCTTGCTTGAAATAATTGGGTAGCTAGGAGTTGAATACCTTTTCTTGTGTTGAAATGTGTCTGTTGTACTATTTTTTTATTAATTTGTAAATTCCTTGTCTTCAGAGATTTTTTCTTACAGTGTTTCTCTCATCGATAGAATAGTAGGTGACCATAAAATGTTGGTAAGAGTAAGTTTTTTTTTCAAGACTTACCACATCCCAGGTATCATAACTTTTACTTCAAATTTCCTGTACAAGTTTCGTAGGCTGTATTTGTTTCGAGTTTTATTGTATGTAGGTTATACTTAATATTTGAAATAATATATTTGAATCAACTTGCAGTAAAGTCAATTTGATTTATTGCAGTAAATTCATTAGCATTGTTGCATGTAGGTGTTGCATGGTATTTGGTAATAAAGTTAAATAAAGTGGAATTATTGTGTCATTCTACATTAATAGGAAGAACCGTAGCGAGCAACACGACATGTAATCAAATCAATATTACTATCTGAAGGGGAGAAGTATGAGATTATAAATCTGTCTATAAGCCAGGATTATGAAAATTATGCTTCTGTTGTGAAATCAGTTTGAAGGGATCATTTGATTCGATTGATGCATAGTCAGCAGCTTTCCTTTCCCTTTCCTCTCCTTAAATACCATTTGATAAAACTGCAGTGAAACAACTACAGATATGCAGAGAGGTTTAGGTTGGAATGGTTAAATGTTTTGAAGAAAGATTTGACATAAGTAGGACACAAGTGTTCAGTGTAAGAACTACTACTGTTTCTAGTGAAATATACTGAGGGATTTAATCCAGCTATCGGATAATTTTTTGGATAGATTGTGACATTGACGCCAGTCAGTCAGTTAAATTATTAAAGTTCACACCAGTCAAAAACAGCAAACATCATTTGAAATTGAGTCACAAGATATAGTAGAGAATTCCAATTCAAAACAAACCATGGATAGTTACATCACAATGGATGGAGGAAACACAAAACATTGAAAGGGTTTGAGTTTCCTGATCAATCGAGTAAAACCGTGCATACTCTTAAAAATAATTCAGTAATCGAGGCCTGTTTTGTGCATGTAGAGTAGTAGGTACATAAATGCATGTGATACTATGACTTATACGAGGTATAATGTAGAGGAAGTAGTCAAAAATCTTTGAGAATGACTCAAATGCAACACATCTATAAAACTAGCATATATGCTTAGCATATCAGGCAGCTCAGGTCTAGAAAGGACCATATGTTTTGCTACATCAGTGTCATGACAGGAACTCTACATGAATCAAGCTATTAGACTTGTCAGTTTGAAGAAAAAAAGATCAATTATCAAAATAGTCAGTGTCATGGCCAGTTTCTACTGATAGATGATCATGCATACATCCTTCTCATAAATGCATACAGGAAAGTAATGGTAAAAAGTGCTCATTTCAGAAAGTATGGGGAATTGTTGGAAAAAGTTGAAGGAATGCCTCTGCTTGCCGTATATTAAAGAGGTAGGTCCGCTAGCTAAAGTATTCAGGAAGATATTTTCGAGATTATGATATAAGCGGATGTTATTTCATTCCCTCAAGGAAAGAGAACCGCTATTGAAAGACGAGAATCCAGAACAATCAAGCGTAACTTTAGTAACTCCTTTGCTGGAAGAACATGACAAACTGTACACAATATACGGAGAGAAAAGAATCGAAAAAGATTTTAAAAGATCACAGTCACACCGAGTTCTCTCACCACGACATAAGAAATTCACCAGGAACCTGAGCACCAGATCAGAAACTGTGACAACGATCGAAACAGAAGAAGAACCGTCGTAGGAATTTGTTATACAATTGACCACTGGAAATAATACATGTTTCAATGTCTTTTAATACCGCTTCAATTTTAAATGTATTGTTTGGGGAATGAATCTTTTTATATGAAAAGGGTTTTAAAACATTTCCCTTTGCAAACATTACATTTTTACTGTTTAGTGACTCCATTTTGGCACCTGCACCCACCAAAAGACAACTCACTGCAATGGAACTGATGCAGACCGAAACAACATACATTCGTAATTTGAAGATTATCGTTGAGGTAACTAAAATGAAGTCTTTTTTTTATCTGTTCAACGTCATCTTGATCCTTGGGTTTGATAGAAATTAAATTTGGGACGTGATTACATCTGCGGGTGCATATTTCAAGGTTTATAAAATTCCACTGGAAAAGGCAGTCCAGGACGGGAGTCCAATACTCGCCACCGAAGACATCAGGAGTATATTCGGAGGAATAGAGGATATTCTCAAAGTACATATGCAAATTCATCAAGATTTGAGTGAAGTGATACAAGAATGGGAAGAAGATTGTTGCATAGCTAATATAATCACAAAATATCAAAGTCAGCTGACTAAGGTTAGTGATTAATTTACAATATACTTCTGTAAATTCAATATTTGTTAAGTATATGTGAATGTATGAAGTAGAGTTGAGAATACTTGACTAATCCAAAATGAAAAAAATACTTCTAGACTACTGTCTAAATTTAATAAACAGTAGTAGTCCTTTTCGAACAATATATCTGGAGGGTAAAACTGGTAAAGGTCTACTTTTAAAACTGACACAAGTATAAATGAAATATATAGCATAATTGCTGAATTTGAATAAAAATAAAATAGGTATGTGGAAGAATAGAATGTGGAAATCTAGATTCGAAGAAGGAATTCTAGAATTATTTCCGAATACTCAACAACTGTGAATTGTACATCACCGTGTACATGTTTGTTGCATACATGAATATACCTGTTCAACTTGGTGAAATATTTCTGGATTCTATGCAGGTTTATCCATCCTACGTCAACTATTTTGATCTGAGCAAAGACATTATAATGAAGCAAAAGAAAGTTAACAGCGCATTTGGCAATTTTATGGTTGATTGTTTCAACAATCCAACTTGCTTGAAACAACCTCTGGACGCTCTATTAATAAGACCAGTACAGAGACTTCCAAGCATGTCACTGCTGGTAAATGGTGAGTGCGAACATGCGGAGTAGTAACAGAATAGAATTATTGAGAATCCAAGCATCACACCATCATTTGGAAGCAATTTTCAAATTCTATCTCCTTCAAACAGATTTACAACGAAGAACTCCAGAGGAATATCAAGATCATACACAACTAGAGCAGTCGAAAGCAGCTCTGAAACAAGTGCTCTCTCACATAAACGAAGACAAGAGAAAAATGGAAGGCAAAATGAAAATCTTCGATTTGGTTTATGAGGTAAACAATATATAAAAGATGATAAAACATTTATTTTATATGCTCATGCGTTTTCACATGACTGATCATATTGTTTGGTTCAAAGAACATATCAAATTTACCAAAGATTACTGGCATGGTATACTCACCATATAAAAAGATGTGATAGAAGTGTCCATCAAAATCATTTCATATTTGAAAATTCAATCCGACAGATAATAAGGGGCCGAAGGTATATATGGACGTCATAGGACCATCATTATGATTCGACAATACACAAAGACGTTTACATTTAGCTGTGAGAAATAGAGGATATAGTTTAGAGCCAAAAGACTTAAATATACGACCAACAGTTTCTGAAGCGGGCTGTTAAAATGAATAATTGATGATATTGATGCAAAAAGTTTAATCTCCCGAGAGAAAAACCTCTAAATTTTTACCCCCGGTTCTTACATGTCTCGACAAGTGAATACGATGCAATATCAAACTATGATTCATTCAAAAGGTTGATGGATGTCCAGTAGAAATTGTTTCATCCAACCGACTGTTCGTGTCACGTATAAATGTAACCACAATGAACGAAGGCTTGTACAGAACAGGTGAACGGCTTGCCTTATATCTCCTCACAGATATGATAGAGATTTCAAAGTATAAGAGATCACCAAAAAAGAACACGCCTTTGCTAAAGGTAAGAGAATCAAATAAAAAATTTATAGACAGTGAACCAGACTGTTAAGATGAGTCATTAAATTCTGAATAACTGGCGGGTCGTAAGATCAAATCTATTAGCATTAACAACCGTATTTACTTTCACACAGCACATTAGAATGCTTCCATTGACCGAGATCCACACTGTCATTGACATAAAGGAAGCAGAGGAATCTTCAAATATGTTTGGTCTCCAACTCGCTGAAGCAATCCAAGAGGAAAATCCTCAAGTAAACGTAGGCTACCAGGCATTAACAAATGCCGAAAAGCTATGCATCTGCCAAGTACTCGATGACTGTATGTATAAGGACAACTTTATACAAATGTTGGGAAAACAAATTAAAGAAATCAAGAACGTTACTAGTCCGGAACAGACCATCAAAAAGATGGATCACGCAGACGTACAGGTTAATAACTTTATCACAAAACTCTTACACACCTAAGCCTAGCTTAGGATTGCATATCTTGAAATTTTAATTTGGTGATAAAACTGTGTATATGTTTTACGATGTAAAAGGCAAATTATAAGACAACATTTTCACCAGAAATTATTCAAGTTTTATCTTATTCTCTGTATTAACTTATTTTTTTGTTGAAACACAGAAATAGTGTCCTACATGTGGAAACCGAACCACAATAACTTATTCCTTTTTTTCAGCCGTTGCTGAGAAAGGGAAGCAAAGTATTCCGCAAGACAAGAACAAAATCGAAGAGAGACTAATTGCAAATGATTGCCAATCAATTATCCAAATGGTGAACACTAAAAAATATAGCTTTACGTGAACTGTATCGCTGTGACAGAAGATATACAATTAAGACAGTGTGATTCAGATATAAAAACCATTGTAAATTGTATAATCATCTAGATGTGTGCAAACCATATATGTTCGCAATTTGTCACTGTGCAAATGCCGTTCAATTTGTGCTAATGGGAAATAATTTGCTAACAATACCATTCCGACCAATGCTAAAGTTTGAATATCATGAGATGCAGCAAGACAGTGTGCCATTGGCAAAGATTGAGATATGAGAAATGATGAAAACAATATATAGACAAAGGTTTGACTAGCAATGTGCTACACAATGTCAAACAGAACTTATGGAATTTATATCTAATTTTTTTTTTTAAAGCGCAGTTCAACTGCAAAAGTTTTTTTGCAATTTTGGGAAATCTTTGAAATCATACCATGCAAAAAATTTCCATTTTTACATTACAGTTATTCTTGCAGTGTGTTCGGAGAATTAAATCAAGCAGTCAATGTTGCCATAGGTTCGGTCCTCCTATCTCGGTGTGTTTAACAAAGTTTCAGGGGATAAAATGCAAATCCAATACGTAATTTTATGGCATCGAAACTGAAATTTTTTTCTCGATTTTCTACTTTTAATTTTCGAAAGTATTACTAAACCTCACGAAAATAGAAATAATGCCTCGAACCACGATTCCATTTCTGAACTATCACAGTCTAAAAGTATTCTCTGGAACTCATTATGTATTATGTAGCCCTAACAATAAGGTGCTACAGATCCACAGGCATTATGAGGCGAGAGAGTATTCTCGTCACTTGACTATTTTAATGCAATTCAAATTTACAGCAATATAACTAGAGGATTGAGCTGCTACAACTCACAAGATGAACATGACTAAAGTTCGTATATATCGCCTGTTACTGCTGTTTGTTTCAAATTAGTGCAACATGTTTCCCGAACAAGGCAACAAATCGTAAATCTGGGATTAAAACAATGCCTAATATTCTGCTTCAGATGCTATCAAAATTTACAGATTCTCTCTCTCCTTACTCAAATTTTTTTCCTGCTCTATCCAGTACTGAATATATATAATAAAATTTAGCAAATAAATTTCTCTTTCTAGACATCTTAGATTTAGATGACAGTTTAAAAACTACATTTGACTAGTTTATGGAGATGGAATTCTTGATATACTAATCTGAGATAAGTTGGCTGTTCTGTGCATCAAACAAAATAGTATAATTTCACTAACCTTTTTTGCTGGTTATGGCTCTCAAGGTAGGAACAGATTCAAGAAGGTTTTGACATTTCTGAGATATCTCGAAATCAGAATCAGAGACGAGTTTTTTCGGGTCACCGGCAACAATTTTTAGATAGTCTTCTCGTGCTTAAAAATAGATAATTAGTTCAATATCGAAACTTAGCCTACTGTAGTTTGATAAAAATATATTTCTACCATTGTAAGGTCATTTTCATCAGCATAAAAAATTTTGGTGAACTAAAGTTTGTGCTTCTGAAAAAAAGGGAATATCTCAGGAAAGGATGCACGTATGGAGCTTGTTTCGCTACCTTTTGGATTATTCAGAAAGCTTTTCCACAAAACGTAACGAATTTCTGAAGGAATGATGGAATTAAGGCACATTTGTAATGAGGTTCTTCCATCAGGCCATCGTTGGAGTAGTGCCGACTGCAAAAATGAGAAAATATTATTCGAAAATTGGTCACACACTGATAATACATTGTATTACCTTAATATCAAAAATGAATCAAGAATAACAGTGATCATACTCACCACAGCCTTATGACATTCACTCTGCAAAATTTGTATACGTGTTTTGCTCTGGCTCTTTAATAAAGACAGGTTTGACGCTTCATAAGCAAGTGAATTATCGAGAGAATCTGAAGCAAGCTCGATGAGTTTGTTATAAGTTTCGCCTGTAAAAAAAACATGGTTGAAAATGTTTTCATATATGGAGGGATGTAATTATATCTTAGATATGTAAAAAATACTTTTGAAAAGAAGATCTATACCATCAAGTTTTACCAGTTACCCTGTTCTGTAAAATGGTTCTACTCAAGGCAAGACAATGGTCAGTGTATTAACTAGGGTTGTAGGGCACTTAGTTATAGTTAGGAGTCTGTAGAAGTATGTTAAGAAGAACAGAAGTCTGACGCTAAATCACATGCCAAGGTATTGGAAATGGTAAAATGTGATCCCTAGGTAAATCACAATAAGTAAGAGGTCTATAATCCGAGTTTAGACATTGTTCTCACTTTTTTTTAATGCTTGGAATGCTCTCTGAAGAAGTAATTTTCTTTCTGGGGGAGATAGATCGCTGAATGAACCAACTCCAGATTCTTGCATTTGGTGATGAACGATGTCATACAGTGACATCATAAATGTTTGCCATTCCTATTCAACAGAAAAATTACGGCTAGATTGTTCGAATAAAACCAATTTTGTTCACGTATACGTATTATATTATATATTCTTCGTTGAAAAAGGTGAGCAAAAAAGAGACAGAAACCTACTTGTGATTGTTTCAATGTATTCCTCGATTTCTTAACCCATTTAGGAAGGGCAGAGAGGGACTCCATTATACTGATAACCTTCTTGCTCGAACAACAAAAGTAACTTTTACATTTATATCTTTCTATTCAATATCGTTAATTAAAAACGTTACAATCGCTGTTTCCCGGAGTCACAGCAAACACAACACAAACAAATGTATCGTAAACGTAGTACAGTTGGAAAGGAGGCAACTGCGGTACCAACAGATTAAAATTTTGTCTCAACGCGAAAGATAATCAATCAGTAATCAACACAAAAATGAATTTACTACTATTCAGATCAGGAAATCACAAAAGCCTAACGTTGTGAAGGGTTCTGTAATAATTAGCAAAATGAAGATTCAAATAAAACCTCACTCAAGTACTTTTTAAACAAGCGATAATTACGGGGATCCCCCGGATATCGGTGACCCAAATCGAAATTCCTGAATAAACATGGAAAGTTTCTCGAATAAGAACGATTTACTATTAATTTAAAAGAGAATACTTGTGAATATGAATGGAATTTATTAAGCACGCTAATGGCAATGAAACAATGGTAGACAATAGAATCCTAGAAATTTATAATCCTTATCCGAAATTCCCGCTCTTTTTCATAATGAAAGATAGATGTCGCATTGTGGTGGTGACTCCTGTCAGCTCTGCTTTTCATTTCGCAATGATGTCAATGACTTTATAATTAACTCTTTTATTCAACTTCTTTACCTTATTCGCCTTTTTTCCTTGTAAAATGAAAGTCTTCTTCACTCGGGTAATTATAATTACTGATTTTCCCTTTGGATAGATTTAGTAAACATCCTGACCGTAGTGCAATAGCCGTTCAGTCACAGACTCTGGAAATACCAAACTCTTCTTGAAATGCCACCCAAAGGCAAAGGACGTGGCAAAGCAGCTGCTTCAAATCACCAGCTTGCCTCCAAAATACCTGTAGGAGAAACGTTCACAGATTTGAGAAAAAAGGTTTGGTACAATGGGCCTGTAATTGGATCAGGAGGTTTTGGCTTGATATATTTAGGTTCGTGAAGAAATTACATATATGGAGGAATAGAATGAGCCATTATGTAAGGTTCTCAACTCTCCTCAAAGCTTTTCTTTTTTAGCCGATGAAAATGAGAGTTCCGTATCATCTGCCAAAGCAAAAAATGTCATTAAAGTGGTGAGATGTAGTTTTTATTTAATGAAAATTTTTGCAACCGGAACATCGTAATAGACTATGTATGTTTCTTTCAGGAACCGCATGGAAACGGCCCTCTATACTGCGAAATTGCCTTTTATCAAAGAGCAGCAAAATCAGACATGAGTACGTACAGAGTAATTTTGTGATGAGTCACCCGGTGAAATATTTTCTACTTTCCAGTTGAAAACTTCAGGAAAGAAAATCGTTTATCTTACGTGGGCATTCCGCCTTATGTGGCTCATGGTTTGCTGTCGCGAGGTAAAGAAGATCTGAGATTTTTAGTGATGCCACGTTTCGGAAGCGACCTGCACAGTCTGTGGCTGAAATGTGGGAAAAAATTTCCTAGAAAGACCGTGTGTCAAGTTGCAATCGAACTGGTGAGAATTTCATTTCAATATGTGAACAATGATTCAAATTTGCTTGTTTTCATCATGATAATTATTTGATATTATTCCCTCCCCCTGTTAAGATCACTGCTCTCGAGTACATGCATTGCAATGAATATGTACACGCCGATGTGAAGGGGGCCAATATACTTGTTGGACACAAAAATCCTAATCAGGTGATGTGACTTATTCAGTAAAATTTTATGTTCCACATATGTGATGTTATTTTCATTTCCCAGATATACCTTGTTGACTTTGGACTGGCTTACCGTTATGTCGTAGACGGCACACAAAAGGAGTACAAGGAAGATCCTCGCAAAGCACATGATGGCACTATCGAGTACACTAGCAGAGACGCGCATTTAGGAGTTTGTGAGTGGTTTAATTGAATGTTTTTATGGCCATAATATGCCTTGAATTTAAACTTCAAGATTTCATTTAGATCCCTCTCGTCGATCAGACATGGAGATTTTAGGATATGTTCTACTTCACTGGTTGTCGAGCAGGCTGCCATGGGAGAACAAACTGGATGACAAAAACTACGTCAAGGATCAAAAGATCAAATATATGAAAAACATAGATGAGTTGCTTGCTGAAACTTACCCAGAAGCGCTGAATAACAAAAGTTTGTATTGTTATCATTGATGGTACCGGTATATATACAAATTGATTCCTTGTATACATTTTAATAATATTTACCGCAGGTTCCGAAATCAAAAAGTATCTCGAGTATGTTGCAAAGCTTACCTATAATGAAGCGCCGAAATATGACCTGATGCGTAAAATGTTCAAAGACACTCTGAAGTCACTGAACATCGGTGCCGGCGCTAAAATAAGCTTCGATGCAGACGTCCCAAGCTCTCCAGTGAAGCAAGTCAAGACGCCTAAGAAAGTTATCAGTAAGAAAGTGAGGAAATTGGCTTAATGGATCATATATGCATATGACAAATGCTCTTTTATACTTGATTCTTTTTTTCTATTTGCAGCCACTGTCAAGCGCGACAAATTTGCTAAGACACAAAACGTCATCAGAAAGCCTCGAAGACGAAATTGTTCCAAAAAAGCGTTCACGAAAAGCCAGGAAGACAACCAACACCACAGACGAAGATATACCTTCAAGTTCGAGTGACATTTCTCCCATTAAAAAGCCAGTGGCGGTAAAAAAGAAAATAACCGCTGTCAAACCGAAGAGAGGGCAGAGGAAACGGACAGTAGAATCGACCAGCTCAGAGAAAAGTTCTTTGGACTTATCTAAGGACGATAGTAATTTCAATTCTTCCACTGAGAACAGTGACAAAACGCCGGGGAAGAATAGAAAACCTGTGTCGAAAAACGGACCTGTTAAAAGCAGGGCTAGAAAAAGAAAGTCCTGCAGTTCTGGTGAGACTTCTGAAGAAGTGAATGTGGTAGATAGCACAATTGAGGTAAGGAAAAGTCCAAGGACCAGCTCGAAGGAAGTTCAAAAGAAGTCACCGATGTAAGTAGTAATTCCTTGGTTGTCAGGACCATGCAACTGATTTTCTTCATTTCACAGACATCTTGCCAAATCTCGTTATTCAATGGCGCCCTTGCACACTAAAAGCGTGTTAGGTGAAGGTGATCAGTTGACTGGTGATAAGAAAGGCAAGCATCCAGGTAAAAATATAATACATTGTAACAAACACTTAACACAACATTACTCACGTTTTATATCCAGTGATCATAAGAAGACGCAAGACCAAACGCCCGAAGAGTGATGCCACCACGCAGACCACGCCTAAGTTGAGAAAAATCAAATCGTTCACTTCAAACTAATCAACATAAGAGAATTATGCAGTTTACCTTCACAAATAGATAGCTTCATTGTATATCTTGGTTGAGTTACCATATACCTGTGAGTATTCTCGCAACTATCACTTTTCATGTTGTATATTGCTTTTCAATAAATTGTTCATGTATAGTTTGGTATATTAGTAATTGATAAGAAAGCTACATCAGAAACATCTTTAGTCTTGCACATTGGTAGGAAGCATACGAGCATACAGAATCTCAGTAAAATTTTACGTCATAGATAGAAACCTTGCTAATAATATTATTAAAAAATGAATTGCACATTACGATAGTGTGTTTGTTTACAGTAGAGATGTACCAATTTTCACCAACCTAGGACAAAAGGATCAGCGTTAATCCGGTTTTCATCATAAAAATACAATCCATGAAACAGCATAATTATTATAACTTAACTTTTGATTTTGCAGAGTTAATCAACATTTTCGTGAATCACGATGTTGGGAATTGGTGTTCGATTTAGCATAATTATTATAACTTAACTTTTGATTTTGCAGAGTTAATCAACATTTTCGTGAATCACGATGTTGGGAATTGGTGTTCGATTTACATTTGTATAAGTTCGAATCAAAGATAGGTACATCTATAATGTGAAACAACTGAATAAATCAAGTATATATGATTAGAGATATGAATCTATTCAATGGATTTTCTTTGCAAGAGTAATAGGAAATTTAGGATAGAATGAAAATATCCAAATCAACATTCCCTTTAATGTCCATGAAACTATTGCCGCTCATTTTACATTACAAAATATGATTGATTTTGACACCATATACTTCCCAGAACAAGAGAACAGTCTTGTCCAAAATTAATAAGGACTTGCGAATTTGATAGTTTGTTTGAATGCCGTACAGTAGCTTTGAATTCAAAATACTTTTGCTCAAAGCATAAAAGTTAGAGTGGTTGGAAAAATGAGCAGGAATGTTGATCAAGATATAATTTCACATATATCAGTAAAAAGGAAAGGCTTATGTTATGCACCAATTAAAAGTTATCAGAAGCCTGTTTCAGACTACTTACTCAAGAAAATTCCACATTTACAGAATAAATCAAACAATTGCTTTAAAATAAATCACTTTGGAATGTTAAAAGAATTGCATGGACGATAGGCAATAAAAATCAAGACTATATATAAGGCAATATTATTTGAAAGGGATAAATTGGAAATGGTAGAAAATATTACACAAAATATGTCATGGCTGATTAAATATAGGTATATATATATATGGATATGATAGAAATCAATGCAGTATAAACATAGCAAAAAGTTGACAAATCAGTAAGATAGTACAAGTACAGTGGAACCCTATATATAATTATAGGCTGAGAAGTATTTGGGTCGCATTATAACAGAACAATTAAACAAGCTATTCCTCACTACCTGTATATCCGACTTCGCACTCATTGGCAACTTGAGGGAAATATTCCCAGAGTTGAGTTAATATAAAATTAGTTTTTATAGTTCACCGGGGCCTGGCTTATCTGTGTAAGCCTCTAATGACTTCACGTCATGTCAATATTGTCAAAATTTTTAAGAAAAATTTCTGAATTGGCCAACTCCATTTTATGAGAATACGCTGCTATTGAATATTTCAATGGAAGTTGTTTTCTTAAGACGACTAAATCAGTTTTACACTGAATAACAAACACAGGGTTCCACTGTAATAACGATAACATTACGAAGTTAACCGGGGAGAATTTCGTTTGCGACAATCCCTGCAGTATCTGATGAGCCGAAGCCTTCGACCGCTACCGAAGAACCTTGCGACCGGAGTCGTATATTACGTCGATAATGAAGCAATGCCAGTCCAAACAGTAGCAACCATTCGAAAACGCAAAACCAGGAAGCAGACTAATACACCCACAACAAATGAAACTTTCTTTAATGGTAATCAACTATATAGCTGTTAGAGCCACTCAAGCCAATCGCATGACCAGTTAGTTTTTATCGGCAGTGAAAGAAAGTCATATTATTTTCACCTTTCACATCATCACATACTTTTTCTTTAGGTTTTAAGCATTTTCACACATTAGATAACAATGGTTAAGAAGATGAATGAAAGCGAGAACGTTAGTCTCAAAACAAATTTTGAAAAATAGTTGAATGAATTACAATATTTTATATGTACTTTTATATTCGATTGAACCTATTTCATTTAGCATGGCATTTTAAGAGTGAATCCCTCGTGTACATCGAGGGATTACTGTATGGCTATAGACTTACCTGAGCTGTTGTGAGATTGGTATAATAATCGCTTGTGGTTGATTGGTCCCATTTGTAATACCACTCGGCGTTTTGTCCTTCTTTGCAAGTCCTATCATACGATAGAGACACTTTCTATCACAGCTATAATAAGTTGAAAGGTGAAAATGATATAGTAATACAACTCACGGCACTTGTTTTTTGAGACTGGAACAAAATGACGAAATTCCAATGCTCAACAGACAAGAGCTTGCAAATTTCAGTACGAAGAACAGAAGGCAGACCATTATGGCGGGAAGCACCCACATTTCCTTCCTAGGATAATAAATAACATATTAAAATAGATGAATATGTCATAAGCAAAAGTTAATAGTTCTTTGTAACTTGGTTAAGAATTTATATAGCATAAGTCTATTTCCAATACTCAATGCACAACGAACATATAACTCATTGCCTTGCATTTTATCAAATAGTAATAAATTTATGGTGCCATGTTTATGACTACATGGTGAATTGAAATTGACACTATATTCAAATATAGCATTCACATCTCAAGAGGTTTAGTTACAGCAATGGTAACTGCAAAAAAGTTTGTATTTCTTTCAAATCAAATCCCAAAACTATGGTTGTTGAAGAACATCGAAGGCTTACCCATTATCAGCAGACTTGTACAAAGCATAGACGGAATAGCTTCCGTAGGTAAACGAATACAAAACGGTAAAAATCGTTAAATATGTACAATATCCACAGACGCCAGGATTTCCATAAGAAGTCACTGTATAAGTTCCGTTCTCATTATAATCTGCATTAGCCCAGAGAATACAGTTGCCGCCAAAATCGCTCTGAACGAAAAATCACCTCGTTTTAACACCGATGTGAAGTCAGCATACATAATCTATGTCTATCACCTACCTGCGTGATGCCAACAGGAACTGACGATACTATTTCCGTGATGGCATTGGCAAAGTATAAGATAATGGACGCGCCAACAATCAAGTCAATTTTCCACATGGTAAATTGAACTTAATGGACGCAGTGGCAATACGCTGAGATTGATAAATCTGGACAATCTTAGTCAAGCTGTAGATAATTTGAAACTGAACGATACCGACAGAGCTATATTTGTTTATTCAGCGATAAAATAAAATAAAAACCAAATTCAGTCATGCAGACAGGTCAAAAATAAATATCAGATAGTACCAGAGCGCCAACTAGCGTTTATTGGTCTCTTTCATCTTTCAACCACCATCAGTCAGCCAGTCAACTCTTGGGCATTCTTATTAAAATCGGTTAGCAAGAGAGTCTCTCGACCGTGAGGTTGCAGTGTCGAATTTCGACAGAGCCATCTCCTTCCCCCTGAGCAAGACACATTCATCTAGCTCACAGTCGACCAAGTTGTTAAATAGGATAACGGCAACGTCGGTGTCACTACAGCGATGTTGGAATGTGACCCACATTGACGTTTTAGTAAACTCCTATAGGTATATGGTCAACGGAGTAACTTGGATGTCAGCATAATATAGTACAGTATAATTCAGCGGTGGAAATGATAAAGCAGGAAGCCTCTTTTCCGAATACAATACCTTAATGCTATTAAATTTTACTGCGTGGGATGGAATGCGTGTTGTAAAATTTTCATTGTCTTCGAGAGCGGTCTCACATAAATTAATAGTGCAACAAACCGTCTGGAGTCCTACAGCGACTCAACTAGTAGAATGCATGTTCCTTATCTTAGGGATATTGCCAGACTAGAACAATCTACGATAACGGGAAGGAAGTAATAAGAACTGCTGTCATGACTTTACTCTGCATGGACAATATGTAAGGGAACTGGTATTCAGTGCCGTCTTTACTTGAGGATAGACTGTATGTTTGCGCTGTGATGTAGCTAAGTATCGGAGTACGGACAGCTGCTGTTTAACGTTCTCACGTGAGGGTATGCTATATAATGTCTTAGATATTGATGGATTGATATTTGGATAATTTTTATCGAACAAATAGTAAAAGAAGACACAGGGCTGTTAAAACTTCATAGTTATGAAAGTGAAGACGTTTGCTAAATTGCTAGAAATATACGCCTCGAACCAGAGCCATGCCCTTCAGACACTTTCACCTAGCTCCTAGTAGACCCAGCTAAATAGGGTACCGGTACGCTCGTCGAATAAAAACCCTATCTAACAGTCGTAAATGTAAGGGACGGTCGTTGGCAGTTGTCCCACATCCGTATTATCACGTTGTATCATTGCTGCTGTGAACAAGTGAAAATATAATAAAGAACGAAAATATAATATCAACATAATAATAACAGGGGTCAATTCTTTCATTCAATCGCAATTAGTTATACGAAGAACGGAGTCACTTCACGTAAGCGACGAAGAAATGATAAAGCAGGAAGCTCTTATTCAAATACAATACCCTAATGTTAATCATTTTACTCAGTGAATGGAATGCGTGCTATAACAATGTCGTCGTCTTCGAGACGGTCTAATATAAATTTACAACGCAACATACCGTATATTGCCAGACGCTAAATCACAGGATAGCGGATAACGGATAACGGATAACGGATAATGGATTTGACATGGTAAAGAACAGAAGGAAATAATTATAACTTCTGTCATACCTTTACATAGTATTTAGAATACCTTATTGATCGAATATTCAGTGCGATCTTTAGTTGAGGACTGAATGCGCCGTGTTGTAGCTACGTAACAAAGTGAGGTCAGTGCAGTATTGTGATGCCCTCGAACGTTCTCATGTAGGGTACGCTATTTAATGTCTTAGATCAGTGGGTGCAATGGTCCTGTAGTGGTCCACGAAGACATTTTCAATGGGCTACAGAGCTATTGTGAACAGACTATGTGGCGTGGGTCTTTCCTATTATAGACCTTCATATATTTGTGTTTTGTATGCATCCGTATTTGAGGGCATTGTTCTTTGCTGCACAGCGTGGAAAAGTTGCTTTTTTTGCTTCCAGATAATTTTGTTGATGCTACTGAGAAGCCAGAACAGTTTTTGATAACAGCTTGGCCACATTCGTTCAATAAGTGGGCCACGTACTTAAAAAGTTTAGGAATCACCTTGGATAATTTTCATTGAACAACTAGTAAAAGAAGGCACAGGTCTGCACCAGGCTGTTCAAATTCAATAGTTAAAAAAGTGAATACAATACAAACGGAAAGTGGAATAACAATATGGAATTTCCCACCATAAGGACGGATGGCACGCTACTTTGAGCTTATTTTAATCGCGTCTGTTGTGTTTACCATCCATCTCGTTTTGACAGACTCGATACAGTCTACAGTAGACAGAGTTAAAGGTAACAGCTAGATATAATCATGGATAAGCTTTGGTGCAGTTGGATTGTTGGGACCCTTATTCTCCTTTTGGTCGGTGTAATAACAACTCAGGAAATCAGAGAAATTGAAGACGAAGAAGATTTGCAGTACAACGCGGGAATTACGGCGATTTTTCTAGTTTCACGGAGAGGTAATTTTAAAATTTGTAGCGTTGAATTCTAGAACTTACGAATGGATCAGAGTACATATATACATATACCATTACAGTACTACTAGATTCATTCTCGCTCGGAGCGTAAGATTGAATAAATTCGCAGTAGATTACAAAGTTACAAAGTGCGACTGAACCTTTGAATTGGTATGTGTAGAATGTGAGCTATTCATCACTGGACATGCGTCCAATATTTCCCTCATTACCAGCTAGAGATAATCTGAATCTGCGAAGAAGGCCTAGATTTTTTCTAAAGCAATTTATCTCTAGATAGTACCATGCTGAAAAAAATCGAAAGTACTATTGAGATTCTCAACGAATCTGATGATTTGGCATCGGGATCCGGCCTTTCGTTGGGCATAGCCGACTGCGATAAAGCGAAATTATCGTTTTGCAAAGTGCAGGAGAATATTAACAGCATTATTGCTCTCACGTAAGCATGGATGTTTTATAATACATATAGTAAGCCTAATTTTATATCGAAGATTATGTCTACTGTAAGTTGAATTGACACTGCCTTCTTATGATCACAGGCAGATAGCATTTTACAGAGTAATGGGCATGGATGAAGTACAAGAGCCGCTACAGTTGGTGTCTGCTATTTTAAAGTAATAATTTAAACATTTCCACATTTATACTTTCGTTTCGCAATTATAGTTATGCTGACTTTTCAATTTCTTCCTGAGCGCAGTTCAACCGTCTTGGAAGAGGTAAAAGAAATCACCACAAAACAAGAACTGGAAGAGCAGAGAAAAGACCATCCAAATATTACGGATATTGTCATGATTTACTTGCCAGAGCTTGAGATAGAAGGTCTGGTGTATGTTAAAAAAAATTCGACGGAAAATACGCATGGCTGATTAAGATTATATTCGTTTACTTGAATGATACAAATTTGGCGTTTACAATGTCGAAAGTTGGGACTCGCCTATCGGTCTTGATTCAGATAAAACAATGCATCTAGCTAACAATAGTCGTTTTGGTTGATTACTACAGGTTTAAAATGAATCTGAGGGTCCGAATCATGTAAAAGTTCAGTATTATCAATACGAGTAATAAATAATGTCATACAACCCATGAGCCATATACCCTCCACAATTTTTGCCCCATGTCACATAGTGCCCGACTGTCATTCACTCCTATCAAAGATTACATAAGTGCTTTCGTAGTAATATGCGTTCCCTCCAAGTTGCAGTTACCACTGCTTGAAAGTACAAGCATGATTCACACTTCCCTTGCCGGATATAAGGAAACCTCGCATCAGTATTTTCAACAGTCTAAATGTAACAATCTTTGCTCTCAATTATTTCCCTGAAATGATGCAATATCCTTCTTGGGAGAAATTCTGGCTGGTAGAGTACCCCTGCCCTATCGTCTGCATAGCCATGATATGTTATGAATACAATGCTTGCGATTATTCCTACCTAAACATTCTTTTTCTTTTCCAGAGCATATGGAAGCAATGGTGGCTATTAAACGGATTCCTGACAATGTTACTCCATTCATCACACACAATTCTGAACTGCTGTCATTGCAAACTAGTCTATCAGTTGAGAAGCCATTAGTGAGTAACAATCATTGATCAGCTTTCCAATGCTGTGATTAAGATAAATTAGCTTGGATATCAGTAACGTCTTTCTCTTATTGCTATCTCTTTCAAATGTATATATGGAGGGGACCCCGAGAATCCCATGTCATTCATTATACAGATTTGAACTACTCTTCTTCTTCCACCACTTCCATTACCTAAGTTCAACGTAAGGGAGGCTGGGTTACAGGAAGAGCCTGCAGGTCCCCATGATAATTTAATATGCATCTGCTCTGTCTTTCAATCAATTGATTAGGAATTATGTATACTCGCTATCATTATCAAAGTTTTAGTACATAAATTGACAGAGAGAAGGAGAAATCATGGTGCATAGGAGATAAAAGTCTCTCTAGAGCTGATTTACATTTGTTATGACCTTGTCAAAGCAATTAAATGATCATTATTTTTTATATCCTTTAGATGCAATGGCTGCGGTGTGAACAAAATGCAACATTTGAGTCCTGTTCTGTTACTTTCAGTACATCTGATCTGAGTGGTGAAAATCTTGCAATGCTGATGACTAAGGCAGTGAAAATGGTAATATACTTGCTTACTTAACTTTCTTGTGATCATATACCTACATTAGCAGCACATGCTATTTGATATCAAGTCCAATCTACACAAGAAATTATATAATTATTTAATGTACTACTAAATATATATCTTGAAATTGAAAAATCTTTTTGTCTTGAACGCAACAATTAGGTTTTTTACTTTCGTCCTCAAAAAATCTCTATCCAGTACAAGCTTTCTCATTATCTCACTTTTCCTATGAACCATTACTACTATTTTTTTCATGAGTTCAATTTCATATTCATGTTAGATTATACTTGATAAATGGAGATCAAGCTTCAAGACCACTTTGGGAGAATGGACAAATTTGGGTGTGAATTCTCTTATCTTAATTGCTGGACATGGTAAAAATGAAGTAGCTATTGAACTCGCTCGAGAATTCAAAGAAATCATGGAAGATAGTATCCAGTGTGTCGTTGTATTTGGGTAAGTTGCTAAAAGAATATGTCATCAGGTTAGGAAATCAGTGTCTGAGGACAAGAATTCTTAATTTGAAATTACTTCATGTTTACAGAGAAACGGTTCGAAGCCCTGCCATAAATTATCGAGTACAAGACGACAAAATCTTTGCTGCGATTTCACAAGAAACGGTAAGATTTACTGAGAATAAATTACAGTATATAACTGTAAGCCAGAGTTTTTACCTGAAAAGTTCTTACAAAAATAAAAAATACTTACAAATCAAATATACATATGTTTATAGAACCCCGATGTTGTAATCAATATGGGTTATTTGGATGAAGAAACAACCGATGAATTGACCAGTATTTGGCAACGTGTTATGAGCGACGATGACCTTCTCACCAAGTCGATGGATGAATTAGTTTATGATGAAGAATTTCCCAGTAATTTATTCATCTATTTTAAAATTGTTAGAAAAACAAAATTGTTAAACAAAAATGCGGTTACTTATCATATTGTTCTAGACCCAGAAGAAGTAGAGGATGATCCAGTTGCTCACGCAGTCCACAGCTCGAGCGACATCAGAAAACTTTACTACTACGACTACAAGACTATTCCAAGACTGACTGATAAAACTTTCACTGAAGTTACAAAAGGCGACGACTATGCTGTAGTGTTAGTTACTTTGGAATGTAAGTTCTTTTACAAAATTGTCAGAATATTGCATTGCATTAGCATCATAATACATCACATTTACTTTTAGTCAACTCCAGGGCAATCGCGGCGCTTACCATGTTTATAGAAATTCATTTGAAATACAAAGGTGATTTATTCAGTTCCTCTCATTGAAATTGGAATCCAGATATACCATATGGCCTTGAACATTGTTCTCAGAGTATCTAATATTCTATGGCAAGCAAAAGTTACAGTTATCAGTACAAGGAACTAGTAATAAAATAATAACAAATGATCATTATCAATTCAGTTATTTATTATTTACAATGTACATTTTCTATATCTGGATTCCACTTTTGTTCTATTTATTATTTCATTAAAAATCTATTGTACTACATTGGATTGCATAACACAGTAATACATCGACTGAACTCTATCTTTATAGAAAATGGTGGAACTTCTCCCCTGTATAGACTGGAATGTTACAACTGGCCTGACGTCTGCCAAAAAATCGAAGTCTACACTACGCCGAGAATGTTCTTTAAACCCGCTAAAAGCCAGGAAATGTATGAATACAAAGGAATGTGGGACAAAACTGAAATGGAAAATCACATAGAGAGGTTTGAAAATAGCATTCTTATAGACCAACAATAAAGCTTCATTTAAAATACTATTTGCAAGGTTAATGTGCATGATTGAGCATCATAGCAAAGAAGGTGTAATCCAAACTCAAGTTTAGGCTTCATTTATGAGATATCATTCCTGAATGTTAGATTTAAGCGGCCAACAGTGCTTGTCGTCAACAATAAAGATGAACTTTTGGAAAAGCAACCTATCCCAGGGAAGATAATTATGGGATTATTTAAATCAAGTGACGGTAAGTAATGCAATAGTAGAAATAAGTGAATAGGCCTCCTAAGGTAAATCCAACTAATAATACTGAAACAGGCAACTATAGTGTCAATAATGACGAAATGTACTAGACTAACTTCCTATATCCAATTTTCAGGGGTCGCTGAATTCCAAGAAGCAGCAAAAGAATTGAGAAGTGAAATTGCGTTCTATGAAATGCATGGTACTGCTGGAGAAGCAATGTTAGTACTGTACCAAGCACACAGTACTATAAATAACCTCTCTCATTCAACTTTATTCAATCCTTCAAACTTTGATTACAGTGCTTCAGAACTCGTAATTCCCTTCGAACATCGGACGATACTCGCAATAAAGGATCTTGTCGCCAGTGAAAACGACATCATATTCAAAACCAAAGATGACATTATCAAGTTTGCTGCAACCGCATATGAAATTCGCAGTGTGAGTTACGATTCTCAATTCACTTATGCTATTGAGACTTCCTGCTAGTTTAAAATAGCTTTGTTTAAATTTTTTGCACACAATCAGACGCATGAACTGACTGTTAAAAGCTATCCAAAGCTGATGGCTAGCGAAAAGCCACTAGCTATTTATTTCATGTCTCCGACCAAGAGTAAACTGAATAAAGAGACCATGGCAGTATGGGATAAACTGGCTTTATCGGATGAAAAAATTATCCTTACCTGGATGGATACGTAAGTAAATTGACCCAAAAGAATTTGCCTGCCTGTTCATTTTTAAAAGTTAACGAATATCACGATTGCCTAATAACTTGAAGTATAATGAAAATTTTTGATTTTAATGGTACAGAAAGAATAATTCTGTAAGCGACTTTGTTCTGGGAAAATACAACTCAAAAGCTAAGTTGGAAATGCCGATAATTTCGCTTCTAGACAAGAAGGTAAAGTATAAGCAGATTCTTGGTTAAAGTTATGACCATTATCCATTGCAAACATATTGTAGTATAGTTACAAGCATATACATCAATTCTTGCCATATTCAAACAGGGATCTGTTATGCTAAAATCTTGTGCATCTACTGATTGCAGTGAAAAATCTTTACGATCGTGGTTGGATGACTGTTTGGCTGGAAAGATAACTGGGTCATGTAAGTACAAAGACACAGTGAATATTTCTGAATTCAATAAATTAATAAAGTATAAATGGATAATTTCACACAGATACAATGAGCAAAGAACCCTGGAAACCTAGACTAGCTGGATACGATTATTTGGAGATTATGAAGCAAGAAAACACTTATCCTGTTCCCAAAACTCCCAAAAAGAAGTTTGAGGGAATAGCAAAAAAATGGTACATCAAAAATTAAAATCAAAACAGGCAGACAGCACAAACTTATCGACCAACAGCTGATTAATAATCAATGCTATATCTGGCTTACTGTTAGCCATTCATATGTTAGCCACTAACAGAGTCTATAGAGTCTCATTTCTACTCCTAATTCCAGCAGGGTGGATTAACAATTGAGAAAAAATAAGCACATTCTTAGACTTGGGGCATCAAGTAAATTTTCAAGTTTTCAAGAGAGCGAAACGTCTGACGCACATCTTTAAAATAACTCTACCATATTATCAACTCAAAAATATAAGCCAAGCATGTTTTGAACTGCACCTTCGATGCTTTCACTTACGCAATTTTTTTACCAATCTGAGGGCTGACTTCAACTGAAAATTAGTGTCACTGGCACTCAGGGCACTGGTAATACCTTAGGTATTGGTCCTGGTCACTGGTCCCAATTATTCAGTCAAATGCAATAGAATTTAGTATTTACAAAGCCTTATAGAGAGTTCGTTTTTGAGAGAACTTGATTCAATTCAGCAATTTACTTACTAGCTAATAACCCTGTACTGTAATACTATTTTTTAGGGAAAATATCGAAGAAGTGCGAGTCAAACCGGCGCAGCGTGGACACAAGCTTCACAGTGTTTCAAAACCAACGCATACAGAACTATGATCATTCTATGAAAATTCAGTGTTGTTTTATTATTGACAATTTTAGTAAGAGTGCTGGAAAAAACTCTTAAGTTAAGTAAACCAGAGCATGTATTGCAATTAGTGTTGTGAACAAGATATTTTCAAAAAGATGTTGCATGCTAGAACCACATCATCATTTCGATGTCAATAAGGCAATAAAGAAAACTTTGAAATCGACAATATACTTATATCAATAAGGAAAACTTTGAAATTGATACTATATCAACAAGTGTAATGGTATTAAAATTATGAAGTATCCTATCGAGATTCATATTGTAATCTAAGTGCAGTACTAGTCATTAAAGCCTCATTATTTTGCGTTCAGAATACTTGTAATTAAGGGCTTACGTAAATAATATATGGAAAGTTCAGTGCAGTTTTAAATTATACATCATTATTCCATACAAAAGACTGATGCATCTTTCGACCACAACATGTTGGACACTGTCACCGCGAAGCTCTCCGGGTGGATTTATCGTGCATTTTAAAAGTACGCTATACAAAGCACGACATGAAGCCTTTGAATCAAAACCATACCAAAGTAAAGCAGATTCGTATGTTCGTCTGATGTTTTCCGGAACATCCGAGCAGCGAAGTTTAAATTCACTGAGAAAAATTGAACGGGCTTTTTCCATCAAATTCCAAATGTGGCTCTGTCCATTAGCAGTTGCTTGGAACACCGCTTGCATTCCAATTAAGCTTTTAAAATATAATTCTGGACAGCACATAAATTTTGTGAAGTGTTCAAACAGGCAATCGAAGCTGGTTACTGCTTCTTCAATCGCTGCGGAAGTATGAAGAAAAGCCGTAGAAAAAAAGAACCTTTTCAATAGCCTTGATGGGATAAAGTTAGCCGGATCATTTTCGGGTGTCTTATACACCGAAGAGTTTTTGTATATCTCAAGAGCCTGACTTACTGGAAGACAGAAAAATGCAGCCCCGATCATTTCTACAACATCCTTTGTGTATCTATATTCATTATCGTTCTGCAAACGTACAGAAACAGCCATTCTTTCTTTCATAACGGCGATTTTCTTCTGCAGTCTAGATGTTCCTGTTTCCTGTATTTCTGACGCATTACTCGGATACAAAGAAATCATATGAAGCTCAAACAGAACAAATAGTATCCGTATAGGTTCCTGAGTAAACCCGCATTTCTTCCTTTTAGCAAGATACTTTTCTCCAAATGTTTTATCAAAATGAATATACACGTACTTGTACCCTGGAGTTGTGTCCAAATACAAATTCACTTGACATTCCATCAGCGATCTCGCAACATCGTCAAACAACTCCAATTCATCTAGTGTAAGATTCTCATGAAGATCTCCTAACTCGGCAAGCACCTCATCAAAGATTTTTAACGCAACTGCTGGCTTGGTAGAACACCAGTTTTGGAGATTAGAACAAGTTTCTGCAGCCGCTCGCATCCTGGAAACCTTATCCATATTTGATGGCAAATACTCTTCAGACAGTTTTCTGTACAGCGCTAACGTGGCCTTTCCATCGAGATTAACGGCTTCAGCCTCACATTTAGCATCACAAAAATATTTCAGATGAGCAGTTTGAGATCCATATTCGTTACTTGCCTTTAAACGTTTCCAAAATTTGAGACATCTATCCGACCTGCTAGAAATGAGATCGAACCTGTTCATTTTTTTTAGGATACTGAACGAGTTATAATCAAACGTGACGAGAAAAATTTCCCCGATATCCCCTCTGCCGACTCCCTTCTGCAGTTGCGTGCGAAATAATTCCCCTTCTGCAAATGCTCTTTTTTCATTGTACATTTCCATGAGACTTATTTTACAGGAAACAAACTGGCTTGGTAATGAAGAATGTCCCTCCATTGTTCCAGGTATGTATCGTTCGATTGCAGAAATCCGTCCAACTATTTTTTGAAGGGATTGTGGTCTTCCCTCAATTTTTCTGAAAGTTGCAACAAGATAGAAATGTAACACACCACCATAATACTTTGCTTGTCTGGGCGTTAACATAGAATTGGCCTGAAACAGTTCGTCGACATCCGGTTGCAACAGTCGTTCACATTCCTCGTAGAACGACATACTTGCTAACACATATCCTTTGAGAAGCTTTCCATCTTGATGAAAGAAAGTTCTGTCCTCCAAAACCTGCTCTTCTCCATATGTTTCTTTCGAGGGGATTATACTTGAGACCGTCATAAGGAGCTTACATCGGGCGCAGAAAAGTTTGACCATGCTGTGTTTCCCAACAATTGATATTAATTTATCGAAAGGAATATTCCCCCTTTGATTCTTAACAAAAGTGTAGGTTTTATTTCGAATCTCATTGGACACGGCAACTGCCAACCTCATTTCATGGGCAACCTTGGTATCGAAAACCATCTTTCTTTCCAGTTCGTCTACGATGTCAAAGTTCGAGTTGGATTTGATTGAATTTACCCGTGCCAATGCAGTCAAGTTTACAGAGATAGGTCTGTAGATTTGTGACTTTACATTGAAAGCACTTTTCATTATGGTCAAATCATTACGACGTGACAACATCATGTGTTTAACTTCAGGTAAAACGTTGTTTGATATTAATAATGCCTGATTCTCTTTCTCAAAATCGCTTCCTTCCTGAACTTTTTGTTCTGCCTTTTTTCTGAATTTTTTGTACAAGGTCTCATCTCCGTAGACAAAGCAAGTGTTTTTTAGTATTTCGTGAAGATAGTATCCGTTTTTGAGTTGCTGTTGCACGGAAAGATATTCCACCATCTCACTGACCGGTTTGATGAGTTCAACCCTGAAGGGTTTGTTCTTGGTTGGCATTCTGCCGAGGGGATTACTACTTGCTTGCGGTGCCATGCCATCATATGAAAATCCAACTGGGGTAACTGCGTCGTAAAACCAATCCATACTCTTCATTGCGACGCTTTTGATGAAGGTTTCCCCAAAATTTATGAATATTAACTGATTTATAACAGCAAACCAACGAAAATATTCCAAGATTTCCTCGTAATTGTCCAATTCCTCTTCCACGATGATTAGATGCTCGAAATCCGAGTAGGGGGTAGTTTCTTTGCGTGCAAGTGATCCAAGTCCGACTTGGCAAAATTTACAAGGTATTGGTTTGAGTATTTTCAAGCATTCCTCAGATATTTCTTGTAAAATTCCAAGCACTTGATCGTACAAAAAGTCAGTGATTTCTTCAACTTGTTGTATTTTCTTTTTTTCCATCTCAACCAGCTGCGGATCTTCGTCTTCCGACAACACAGAATAATCGATTCTCAAAATCAGTGACAGCTTATTTGTTGTTTGAGTGCGAAGGTCAGTAATTCTCTCAAAAATCCCTCTAGATAAGTCAACTAAATTGATTTCGTTTTTGTCATGCTTAACTGGGGCTAAAACAAACAGTTTTTGCTGTAAAGTCTTCAATGCATCATCGACCTCTCTGATCCTGTTTCTATTCCATTCTTCTCTCAATTGAAGTCGAACTTTTGCTCCGTTGAGTAAAGTTGAACATCGTATGAAGTGAAGTTTCTGCTGTAATCCACTTTTACCATCTATTTCTGTTAAGTAAAGTTTTCCAATTTGAAAAAGAAATACAGCGCTTTCGGTGAGATACTTTCTGTTCTCTTTACCATCGATACTACACATTGAACAAAGTTTAGCAACAAGTTCAAGCTCCGTCTCTGAAACCATATCATCCTCCCCCTCATCTTTTGTCAGTCCAGAATTTCCAACGCACTTTTTCACAAGTTTTTCGTTGTTTATAACAGTTTGAACTGATTTCGATCCTGGGATAATACTTCGAAATAACGATTTGAACATGGAATCGTTACTATTACACGAATATTTCAGAAGCCTTAGACATTTATAAGCCCTTTTTGAAAACAGATCGAATTGTTTCACTTCTAGCAGAATAGGAATGAGTGCGAAGTCGAACTTGATAATCAGGCTTTCGTCGACATCCTCGTTGTCAACTTTTCGCTGTAGTTCTCCCCGAAATTTCTCTAATTCCAAGAACGCCTTTTCCATGTCGAATATTCTCAGGATTTCAATTTTGCACACAGCAAAATACCAAGGAAGATAGAATCGACCATCGACTGCATCGGGTATATATTGCTCAATAGAACAGATTTGTTCGAAGAAGTTTTGTGCAGATAGTTTGTCACTTTCCATTTTAGTGCACGTTGCAGCCAAGAATAGTTGAAGTGCGATACCATAATGTAACGTTTCAGTTGAAGTGAAAAGTGAAGTCCTTTGAAATAATTCATCGATTTCCGGTTTTAAAAGTTGTTCACATTCATCAAAACATAACATCTTCATTAGTACAAAAGCTTTAAACAATATGTCTCCTCGATATATCCAATACATTTCCTTATGAAGTGGGAAAGACTCCTCTCCTCGTTCTTCTTTAATCAATTTATGTAGGGTGTTCCAGGTACACGACATCCTCATAAAGCTATGTTTTCCAACAACTGAAATTAATTTTTTTAATGGGACATTTCCCCTTTGGTTTATTTTACGAATATGGGTTTTATTTCGAATTTCGCTCAGCACAGCGACTGCCAAGCGCATTTCATGAGCTAGTTTTGAATTGAACACGTTTTTCCTTTCCAGTTTTTCAATAATCTCGAAATTCGTACTGAACCTGATACCATTCAAACGTGCTAGGGTATGTAAATCAGAGTAAGCGTGTCTGCTGCGGAGTTTTAAGCTCACATCAAATGGATTTGAAAAAAACATGAAAATATTCGTTTTTTCATCTTTTTGAACATCGTCCGCTGCTTCGAAGCTGCTGTCACCCTCTTGTTTATTAGTAAGTAGTTCGCAGGCTTGTTTTCTGTAAGTTTCGTGTAAAGCCTCATCTCCATAAACGAAGCAAGTGTTCTGCAAAATTTCGCGAAGATAGTATCCGTTCACCATTTCACCGGGTCGACTAAGGTAATTCAACATGGAGCTAACGGGCGTGATGAGATGAACCCCAATAGGATTTCTTTTCATCCATGTGTCACTGCAGTGATTTAAAGTTCCTACAGTTGGCAAAAATGCATCACTGAACCAATCCAAGCTATTGATAGCGACATTTTTAATGGAAGTTTCCCCAAAGCCGATAATTATTAACTGATTTATGACAGAAAACCAGCGAAAATATTCTAAGATATCCTCGTCTTGAATGCCCTCTTCCAAGATGATCACATGTTCGAAATCTGAAAAAGGAGTTGCTTCCATGCGCGCTAGAGATCCCACTCCAACTTGGCAGAATTTACAGGGACTTGGTTTGAGGATACTCGAGCATTTCTCGGATAAAAGTCGTGAAATTTCAATGAACTCAGCATACCAGTATTCTAATACTTCATTCACTCGACGTATCTTTTCTTTTTCTTTCTCAACCAAGTCCTCATCTTCTTCAGATAGGAGAGGATGATCGACTTGAAGAATCTCAGCAAACTTATTATCTATATCTCTGCGAAGAATTTCAATTCGTTTAAAAATCATTACAGAAATATGCGACAGCGTAAATCTTTTCATTTCCAGGTTATCTTTATTCGGAATTAAAGTTGCCACTTTTTGGTGAAGATTCATCAGCGTTTCATCTACTTCTTCGATCATGCTGGCAATTCCATCTTGTCTGAAGCGAGCTTTTGCTCCGTTGAGTAAAACTGAACATTGTATGATGTGGAGTTTTTGCTGCAATCGACTTTTGTTGTCAATCTCACTTAAGTAAAGTTTTCCTAGTTGAAAGAGTAAAGAAGCTATCCCATGAAAATGATCCATGTTCTCTCTGCCATTGCTGTCGCATAATAACCGCAGTTTATCAACTAACTCAGATTCTGCGGTTGATATTTGTGCCTTTTCTTCTACCTCGGAAAGGCCAACATACTGCTTGTCGAGTAGTCCCGAAAATCGATTCCAGTCGAAGTCAAATCCAGATATAACTTCTCTAAAAATTGAATTTTCAATCCCCACTGCGCTATCCAATTTCTCTGTAGTTGCAGTTGGTATATTACTACCCAACGATGTAGAAGGTTTTTCATCCTCGCTTTCCTTTTCTGATAGGCTATGTGACATTGTTATCAACTACGTGGATTTACTCCATATTATTTATTCCTGAGGATTGTTTAACATAAGTTAATTTCAATTACATTTTATCACAGTAATATGCTCCTAACTACACACACTATTATTTTGGACCTTCAGTAAATCAACTTTTTTTTCGACTCCAAAGACCTATACAAAGTATACAGAATCACTGAATTTCTTATGGCGTCACATGACATCTATATTCAATTTGCTGTTATGTGCGAAATGTGACTCGTTTTGCCTATCAAAACACTAACAATGAAGTTTTAAGTATTACTGGAGGTGTGGATGTATGGTGTACAATTGTCTGAGTTACATACATGTGGTTTGAGTCATCTGCTACACAACACATCGTCATCGTACATCAAGTAAATTCATAGGATGAAATAGGTCTAGGTAGAAATAATGCAAATAGATTAAATTAAATTAAATTAAATATTATTAATAAATATTAATATCCAATTTATTAATGTACGTATTGATACGAGACCCAATCACAACGCATATGTTTTTTTTTCTAATATTCCAATTTCCAGTTTATGCCTTATAGACAGCGCTACCATCGATCTGGAACCCAAAATAAGGAAGACTGGGAAAAAATAAGATTTTCCTACCTAAATACACTGCAGAACACCTAGCATCGTCTCACGGCACACCAGTGTACACGCGGAGCACTGATTAGACTGATTAAGTTTGCATTTAAAATTATTGCATTGCTGAAAATATGCTAAAATAAGGACAAATAATGAAGGTATGACGGCCCTGTTTAGGGGCCTGTAGCGTCTACGGCTAGTTCCTGAACCCATTTCCTCTGCTGTGTTTATTCAATTCAAAAGTAATCTGCTGGGCTAAATCGAGTAAGTAGTTATTCAGTTAACAAATACCCGCTACATTAATACATTAAAAAAAAATTGCTACAATGTAGAACAAGCCACGACTCCACCTCTGTTCCGCAAAATCAAATTACAACCAAAATTTCAACAAACAAAAGTCGGAACGGACAATAGTATCGAAAGCTGTTAAATCGTGTAACCTTTCTATAGTTATTGTAAAATTCCAGAGCCCTAAAAGGAATTTTGTTTTTTACGTTTTACAGTTCAGTGGAGAGTTAATAGACCGTATGTAGTCTGTATAACGCTTTATAGACTTTCTATTGCGAAAGCGNAAACCAAATACGCAACACATATTGTCTGCTGTTTGTGATATTGCCGTAAAATAATGATCGAACGGATTTAGGTAGGCTACCCTATGTTCAAGTGCGGTTTACAATCACGGGCGGCCTACATTATTATTTTAACACAATTTCGCGCGGCTTATACAATCAAGGGCGGATTGCAATCGAATAAATACGGAAATTACTCTGAATCAAGGTGTCGAACCTTTTGTTATTGAATATCGACACATTGACACATTTTCATGAAGTTACTCCGAATATCTATACACATATTCTTCATCCATTACAATAAATTGTACAATGATGACGTCATAGCAAAAAATATTTTCCAAATTAACCAAGTCAGCTAGAAATTGCGAGTCTGAAACGGATTATTTCTATCACGAGTCATCGATATACAATGGCAATCAGCAGACCGTGTAAACCTGAATAGACAATTCTAAGAACCACTTTACAGCGAGAAAGCAAACATAACAGTAAATGTTAACGTTGAGATACATACAGCGAGGGCGAACCCATACATCATATTTGCAGTCTTTCGACTAAAAAGTAGGGGTAGCTGATTGCAAATTTGATATCGGTAGAAATAAGGTTAAGTCAGAAGGAAGAAAATACAGATAACTTATCTTAAACAATGAGCCTTTGGTGCGAGGTATATTAAACAAAATTTGGAATCTCACTATACCACCGATTCAATAATTATTTATATGATATTTAGGCTGTACAAAAGTTAGTTATTATTGATATATACTATTATGAAATGGATTTCGCCATTCGTATACAATACCAGCATAAAGGTGAAGGTATGCAAATGACATTCAATGATGTCAATCTTACTGTAGGACCAGCACCTAGAAAGTCAAGCAGCCAACTGACTTTATATGAACGACTAATACAAAGATGTTTGGATATAAGTGTTCCTGCCATAGCTGCAACAATTACCGGAATTCTACTCCGAAAATTTTGGAGCTGGCTGACTATAAATGAAATTCGACCGGGTAGTGTGATTTATTATGTCACTATCCCAAAGCAAAACCAAAATGAATTGAAGGAGCTGATCAGATCTGGACAAATGATGGGAAAGTTGAATGACGGGTTTACAAATTCGAGAAAGTATGTGGGAGAGTTAGTGTCCCAGTCGGACTTGATCAACGAGGTAGAAGATACATTGAAAAGTGTTAAAGTTACTTCGGTTCAGCTGTGAGTCTTTTTTGAAATAGAATAATGCATACAGTAATCGTTGTGTAAGCCGATGTCATTGATATCTCGTATACCGAACAAACTAAATATTTGAGTTTCATAGATTAGACTCAAAATGTGTCGATGTCATCGAGATCTCAAAAATGATGTACTTCGTCATGAACACTACATATATATTAAGTATATCTAATGTCACTTCAAGCACAAGTATTTTTAATTCTTCATTTAGTTTAACTAAGGAGAACAAAGAGTTGGTGACATCAGCTTCTGGTAATGCACCACAAGACAACACAAAAGAAAGTAAGATTTTAAGATCGAATTTAATGATGGTCGCGAAGGTATAAGCACTCGTTGTTGAATTTACGAGAGCAATAGAAAAATAATGATTAACTAGCACAAACTAACTACTTATGCAAGTACATAAACAACAGGATTCTGGAGCATATTTAAGCCCCAAAAAACCCCTCTCTATTGAAATATACTTGGGGAAATAACCAAAACGTCCAACCACCTGTGCAATCAAACATGCCTGGTAATGTAAACCTATAGGGAATAGAATTGTCTAATATACCAGACGGTAATAAGAATTACGATTCTTTGTAGTGGAAAACAACAACGATAACGATTGAAATTCTATTCCCTATAAACCAATATAGAATTAAACTGCAAGTTAAATATATATTCAAATGCATGTTGGGAACCGCTGGGAATCGTATTGAATCGAATCAAGTATTGAATTGATGAATTATTCCGCAATATTGAATTACAAAGACAATTACTAAAACCGGTCATTTCTCTTACAGCATCCAAAGAAGAACAAGGCTTGTCCGTAAAGTTACGATCCCTCTGCTATGAAAACGGCCAGGAACGGAAGGAAAATTTGCCCCGGACTGCCGAAATACTTTTCAAGTTAGGAGAGGTCTATCTCGAAGAAATGGAAAGAAAAACAGGCCTTGATCAAAAGCTACATGCGATACGATGTTCAGCATTGCTTAACGGCGCAAAATTACGTTTCGAGCAACTGAAAAACCGCAGCAAAGTGAAAGAAGTTGACGCCTCACTGATGACCTTTAACGAGACAGTATTACGATTAGCGAGCGCAAAGCGTTCGTCCAATTTACTTCAGTTTTCGAAAAAAATATTTAGCGAGTTGAGTGAGTTTCGTGAGAGAACGAAAAGCGACTGTGAGCGGATGAAAAAAATCTCTCACTCTCTCCTTGAGGAAGATGCGCATCTTCTTGTAGAAGAGAAAGACAAAATTAAAAAGATTAAACAATTGAGTGAGTTAATCGCCGACAACACTCAAGATCTCCTGCGGGATATCTCTAAAGAATGTTCTAGAATTCTTGGACCAAGTCCGTGTAAATTCTGTCAAGTCGGACTCGGATCGCTTGCACGAAAAGAAACTACTCCTTACTCAGATTTCGAACACGTGATCGTCCTGGAAGAAGGCGTTCAACATAGAAGTAATTACGAGGAAATCTTGGAATATTTTCGTTGGTTTACTGTCATAAATCAATTGATCTTCGTGAATTTCGGGGAAACCTTCATCAAAAGCGTCGCAATAAAAAGCTTGGATTGGTTTTACGACGCAGTTACCCCAGTTGGATTCGCATATGATGGCATGGCACCACAAGCCAGTAGTAATCCCCTCGGCAGAATGCCAACTAAGATCAAACCCTTCAGGGTTGAACTCATCAAACCGGTTAGTGAGATGGTGAATTATCTAAGCAGGCGTGAACAATTGAAAAACGGATACTATCTTCACGAAATACTGAAAAACACTTGCTTTGTCTATGGAGAAGAAAGTTTGCACAAAGAGTACAAAGTGTTGGTGCTGCAAAAAGTACGCAGGCCAGACGCCTTCGAAGTCAACCAGCAGTACGAGCTACTTATTCGCAACATTCTACCAGATGTTGTGTCATTCAATCGCTCTATTCTTTTCACTGACCCGACCAGGAGTTCATTCAACATTAAATCACAAATCTACAGGCCCGTGGTGACCAGGCTAGCGTCCTTGGCAAGAGTTAACGGAATAACCAAAGACTCTAGTTTCGAAATAGTGGACGAGCTTGAAAAAAGACAACTAGCTGACCAAGAAACTGCGCACGATTTACGAGTTGCCGTCGCAGTAGCGAACGAACTGCGACAAAAAGTTTATATCTTCGCCAAAAACCAACGACACAAGACATCTACAAGCGATCTGATTTCGTTCGTGGGTAAACACAGCTTAATGAGATTGTTTTACAGTATGAACGAGTTGCATAAGATATTCAGCAAAAACAACGACCCATCCTTCGAAAACGAAAAACAATCACTGTTGATGGAAAAAAAAGTATTGACCAAGGCTTACATATGTTACTACATTTTGTCATGTTATGACGACGCACTGGACCTCTTGAAACCAGAAGTTCAAAGGTTATTTCGGGTCAGGTCAGTGCTAGACACGGAGGATTCTATATATTTTGGCGAAGTGTTAGCGCTGTACTTGGTAGTACTCAGTACAGTACAGGCAGACCAAGTGGATTTGGACGAAATAGTGCGAAATATTCCGAGAGTTTTGAAATACGTCCCTAAACGGGCGGCCAGAAAAATCTATCTGCCGTACAATTACCATTTAACTAGAATTGCGTTGCTGACGTATTCGGATAATCAAAAAGCTTTTGCGGAGTCGGAAGAGTTCAGGAAAGAACTCGAAAGTCGCGTGGTTACCGAAGAGATCGACGAAATGATCTTAGTAAACTGGGATCACGTATGTTCAAAGAATTTGGAAAAAGTTAACAAGCATCAGCTGATTGTGGAACGTTCGCAAAAATGTTTAGAATTTTGGAAAAAGCCTAAGCAGTCGAGAAACAAGTATCGAGATTCACATATATTCTATTTCGAAAAAGCCATTTCATCTGCCCAAGCTTTATTGCTGACAAATAAGGAGGAGTCGAAGGGAAGACCGGGAGGTACTCAAGTTAGTGAAAACGACCAATTTCATGTAGAGGTGCCCCCCTATTTACTACGATGCAGTAAAGGTTTGAATATTTACGCCAAAGCTGAGCAAGCACTGCATAACGTGAATAGGCTCATGGAGAAAAATACACCACAGGCTCTCAACGACTTGGAATCTTTATGGATGGGTTTGGGTGAGCTTAGAGAAAACACAAGCGTGGCAGAGTTGGAAGTTTTTGACAGAGTGGCGGCGGGACTAGCAGTGTGTCACAGTTTACTCAATAAAATTCCTAATTTGGAGAAAGAGGATAAAAAATATGGAGCTGATTTCGTCGAGCAGTACTTGAAGACCAGATCGAAATGTGGATTTAAAGAAGAGCCACTGTCCCTACTAGGACAATTGTACGAGATCTATTTGGTGAAGTATAAGGTCGATCCGAGTGAAAAATATTTGCGGAAAAAAATACTTCGAACGCAGGGGAGGATAGCAACTTCTCTTCGAACCAAGAAGTCCTTTACCGCCTCAGATGTGATTCTGACTTTTACAGGTTTGCCGTTGCGAGATGCAATAAAGTTTTACGAAAACACAAGTGACAGCGTTAGAAGGGCGTCGATGACAGGTGTTCCATTGTCATTACTCAGGCGATTCCAAATCTGCCTGGACCTTTTAAAAGACAGGGATGAAGGCTACGAGTGTCTGAATTTCATTTTTAAGCATTATCGAAAATTCGTTTGCGAACCACGACAATATTTACGTTTCATGATTTACGTGAGCAGTGACATCACCAACCCAAAACAAATGGAATTGGGCCAAAAAACACAGAATGCGTTTCGAAACGAATACAAGCTCCCGAGCTACCTACCACAAGAAATCTTACAGCTTTACAACAGAGCTTTGCTGAAATATAACCCGGCCAACTTCAAAATATCGGCAGAAGCGCTGTGTTGTTTACTAGTTACTTGCAGAAGAGAGGACGTTCTAAAGCGTTGTCTTTCGCTACTGTGCGGAATGATCATGTATATATTGAAAATAGAAGTCACCAAACCAACTCATCTATATGTCTAACCATTGCACAATATTGTAGTGGATTGTTTTTTTTAAATCCTAGTGGAGCGCCTCCCAAGAGGATATATTAAACCTGCCCTGACAATGGGAACACTTCTAAAATTTCCCAATTGATAGGGACGTATCATATGTATAGTATTACATTCCTACCTGATGCATGTATATCGGTAGTCAATTCAAATTAGCTCCATCTGGCAATTGTGATAAATGAGTCGGTGTATTACCGAGGTAATGTATTTCTTTACATTTCAGTAATAAATACTGCGTATGCGGTATATTATTCAGGAAAATTTTAAAATTGAGGAAGATCATGAAATTCAAGATTAGTTCAAAGATAAAAGGTACCTCAAAATGGCGGAAGTTATTCACACGCTTTCAACTATACGGACATCATGTCCATTATCCCCTTCAATTGTTGTTATATCAACACTCCTACCAGTCTCGTTCTTATCCCTGTTATTAGTTTGTTCGAGTTCGAAATCCTCTCGCATTTTGCGGAACGTGGGGCAGATAGGAACAAAACGAAAAGCATTGACCGACTCCAAACGTGTACCGCAAGGACCTGAGGAGGAAAATATTGTTACGTGATGTCATCAAGTGACGTAATGTCATTCTAATAGCGAGATATGCTACCTGGCAATCCGTATTCGTCTTGCGTTCCACTGTCACCATCATCGTTTCCCGTAACTATTTTATTTTGAAGTCTCCATTTTGTAAGCCCTCGTTCTTCCGCAGTGCCTGGAATTATATGGTGGATGAAGGTTTAATGACTCGATTGGATGAAGGAATATTTCTTTCTCTCCTATTACAGGTTGAGAATCGTTCATTCGAAAATCCTACAAAGTTCCTTTTAGGTGATAAATCATCGTTTGATTTGAGATATTGTTTCGGAAATTACATGTGCAGAACAGTACTAAGGTATAATTCCCATACCACATACGAATCCAATGTTGTATTCAAGACTGCAGTGTCCCAGCTATCCCAGCTTATAGATGGAAATAAAAAAAAATATTCCGAAATACGAGAAACTCTTGGTCCCAGTCATATCGCATGAAAGATTCTCTACCCGATTCTGGAAACACTGTACATAGATTGTTTCGTTACCAGATATTGTATTGTCCAGTACAAATGCAGTAAATCCTGAAATAAACATTCCGGTTCTCAGCAAAACAAGAATTACTTGATCCAGTCCTAGTATACCTGCAGACAAAAACGTAATCTATTGAAATTGAAGATAACTAATACATTTATTCAACCCTCATAGTTCGCCGAACCATGGACACTAGCAAGCTGACATTTTTCATGTTATTTATAATTGTTTGGGGGCTGGGAATTTTGCAATACTCATGGGGAATATGAGACTATATCTTGAGGCCAAATCTTCTGATGGTGGAGCTGATTTCGGTTTTTATGTTGGAATCATGAAAAAGCCTTCCAATCCATATATATTCATATAGAAATAAAATAAAATGTTACCAGTAGTAATGATCTTTTCGTTTTTTTTAATCCATTCTGGTATAACTAAGCCGATAACGATAGCAAATCCAAATACCAGCAAGTTCCTTGACGAGTTCAGATCGACGAATTGTAAACTCGAGATTCCGACTGCAGCTATCATTCCAAACATCACACAAAACATTCCCCCTAGAAATATAATACAAATGGTTCAAAGAAAGCATTGACCTGGAATATGACTGGAGGTAATGCTGTTAAAAAATGTCACGGAAAACCTGCGTCCAATCCTCAGGGATTCCTCACTAAATATCATAAGCTCATCCCTGGATACCTAGGCTGGTTTAAAGTCTGCATATAGGAATTGAAATTTGCGATTGGTATTGTTCGGACATGTATTATTATAAACCAGGATGGTCCAAGGGCCACATGCCTTCTACCACATCATTTTGCATTTTTACAATCAAATTTCCTACAATTATCCTAAACAATATGATGTTTTAATATACGTGTTAATATAAACTCGGAAGCCGATGTTGGTAAAGTAACAGCGCCCTATTACTGGTAAATTAAATTTGACTCTGTTTTGTATTTGGTTTTCATATGATGATTTAAATGTACATACCAACCACTGGATCTGGTATCGTCACAAACAAAGCACCAAACTTTCCAATAACAGCCAGAATAAGCATGATTACTGCTCCGACTTGAACCACGCGACGACTTGCAACCTGCAATCGTGTACACTTGTTTTATTGTTAACTCTCAAATATGTTATTCTATTGAATAGTTATGGAATTCGGCTGTTTCTCAGTTATAGAAAACAATAGCAGTTGAATTCAGAGACAACCAGACATGTCTCGCTCGCTATATTGACATATCAATACAAGTTGAATAAAAGGTTGGGACGTAGAAGAAAATGGGGTCCCTTGGGAGTTACCCTATAACATATGTTGACACATCTCGAACCGAACCGATGCACTGGAATATTCCTTTCCTGATATGGAGAATGTTTGTACTTCAATGCAGGGTCCTGAATTTTTTTATGTTGGAATTTGAACTTATCAATCCAAGCAACCGACGACAGGCCAAAAGGCAATCATTGGTTTGTGGTTTCCGGTACAAATTTCAATGAGTGTAAATAAATTATTTTCATTCTGAATAATCATTTCCCTTTACCCATTCAGTTCATTTTTAGTAACGAAAATGTTTCACCACGCTGGAACAAGTAGACCTGCATACTTACCGCAGAAGAGGAAAGGAGTAGAACTTGACAGCAATGTTTGACACCTAATCTCTCAATCATAGTCGTGTTTATTCACTATTATTCACCACTCAATGCCACTGACCGCATAATGGCAGCTTGGAAACATCATAAAACTGTACATTTATTCGGTTGCTTGCTATGTAAACTTTACTTGTGAAGTTGTGGATGAGTAGGGAACAGGAAAACTACGAAGGTAATTATTACGGAATGAACTAACTTTTGTTATTCCAATTGCTCCTATATTTTCACTGTACGAGGTTGTACCGTTGCCCGTTCCCAAAGCACCAGCAATGACACATCCGATACCTTCCACGAGTATTCCCCTTGGGAAAATGAATAAGCAATTTTAGGGTGAGTAAATGATAACTTGTTTCAAAAATGAAAAGTAACGGAGGCTAGTTGTGTCTTAATGATCATCCTCACCAATATTTATTATTGTAGAGATCAAAATCCGAAAACAGTTCTACTGAAAAATCATCAGGAAGTATTTTCTGGCTCCTCTTAGGATTTGTAATGAAATGTAGCAAATTATTATTAGATATATAATGGATTTCTGTTAATAGAGACACATTACGACCAGAGCACGTGTACTGCCTTCTTGTATGCAATAGCGTCACAAGCATAACATAACGCATAACACGTCCTAGACCAATTAAACGTATTGGTGTCCCGACATATTGATTGATTGCTTTTCGATTTTCAAGATTTGTTCAAGATAAACGGCTGCCCCGATTATAGCTGATTTCATATTTCATGCTGATATAGAAATAATTAATATTCATTTACCTGTTAACTGCATGGTTAGGTGGCGAAGAAGCTCTAGCTATTCTTGCACAAGCGTAGTAGTCACCTACGCTCTCTATAATGGATGCAAGCACTCCGCTGATCATACCGAACACAGCAGATGTAGAGACGGTTGGCATTCCCCATTGCCCTGCGTAGCATAAAAGAAATTCCTATTTAGGCTTAGGTGAGGGCTTATCTTAAACTTGAATGAAGATCGTTTTTGAAGGCTGAGAAGAATGAATGCTTAGAAAAAGGCCAAGCATCTAAGGAAACTTTTCTAAAAAGGGAAAAACCCTAATTTAATTGTTGTAATTGGCAAACACTCGAGATATTTATTTACTTATTCGAAGATAAGAAACAAGGGTACTGATACCAGAGCACTATAAGTGTTGTAATGTGGTGTTTGAACTTTTTATGAGGAGGGAGCAAAACATATTGTGATTACAAGGCTATTGTTATTAGATTTGGTCAAGTGTTTTAACCTTTTTCTGACGCATTTGTACTTAGGGGTCTAGTTCATTTGCGTAAGCATTAGTACAGACGGCAACAAACGTTAAAAAACAGCTTGCAAACCATTGATAAGGTTGTTGTGGTTTATGGTTTATAAAGTCTTTATAAATTTCGATACCAGGTTGCCCCAATTCCTCCACCATTTTGAATTGTCATTTAATGGTACATTTACCATTGTACTGCTCAGCAAACCTTTCCATCAAATCAAAACCAGTATTTTGGATTTTTTCAGTATTTAGGCTTTAACTGAATCCAGATTATTCAAACGTTTGTGATCGTGTGAAATACGGTTACAATTTTGAATTGGCAGTGATGAAATTAATGTCATGCAACCTACCAGGATATGGAACGCGAAACCAGGCTGCTTCATATAATACATTAGTTCGCAGATCCGTTCGGGCTTTGTATCCATAAGCTTCTGGGTCGGTAGGAAACGCCCCTGCTGCTGTTAGTATCGCGCAGAAAAACCAGGAGAGTAAAACAGCAAGTATAACCTGATAAATCAGAAATTTTTGTATATTGAATATCTGTAGTCTGAATATTCAGATTTAGTTAGATATTTTCATATACAATTGCTGTACAACATGTATATGAGGAACTCCAAAGAGAATTAGCTTTCAAGCAAAGCTGGCTAGTTGAGAAAAAATATTGAAAAAGTGTGTAATGGAATATTGGGGTCGATAAGGACAATAAATCCCTTGGTTCTAGTTGTAGTTACATACATTACGAATGAATATCTATATAATGTTGGTCCTGTATAGGTTAGAAATGAAAAAAAGGGATTACCGGAAACAATCCGAACATTTTCACTCTGATAATATGCCATCCAGACTTGTAGTAAAAGAGAGGAACAGGAATGTTTCTCAGATGTTGTGAGAATAAAATGATCAAAAATATCGTTCTAAAAAGGAGAAAAATGTCAATGTCAAATCATATAAATAAAACACAAAGTAGAAATTATGAAATCCTATAGAATACACGAAGGGAATAACAGTATTTAAAATTGATAGCTATTTTCGATATCTATTAATTCCTGCCTGCTGGCAGCAGAAACAACGATATTAATATCCTAGACCAAATTCATCTGTATGTACTTACAAAAATGCAATGCCCCACTGTTCTCCTGCAAATTGCCCAGCAGCACCAAACAAACTCAAACCAACCATAGCTACAGTTGGAGCGATTGTTAATGGTCCAATATAACCCATCAGGAAACCAATTAATCCAGTAAATCCAAGTAGTATTTGTGTGCATGCTGCAACCATTATTGCACCTTGGACCTGAAAATACGATATATGTTTTGCTGTTAGTTAAGTGCGTATATAACAAATGCTTTATGAAGTATTGGATAGTTCGATGATCAAGTCTTCAATTAAGCACCTTAAATATATTAAATACTAACAGAGTGACCCTTGCACTGGTAAGACTTCCACGCAAAAGCCCTTCAGTATATAACCGCGATCCTATTTTGCTCGCTAGGGAACGTTAGAGCGATCCTATGTATGGTTTGATCCCCCTCCAGGCCCACACTAAGCGAAGAACCAAAATTTTTATAAGTTGAGAAAGTGCGACGTTGTTTAAAGAAAAACAACCAAACTTTCAGGCGAGAGCCGTTTCCGTGGGATACGAATATATAAATGTCGTGCATCCTGTGAATAATGAGGTGAACCCGTTACATAAATAAAACAATAGCTGCAAGGAATATATACCGTTACCGGGGTTCAATTCAATCATTCAACAATTACTTTGAATAACTGTGAACACTCATGCGACGCATGAAGCATTACATGAACTGATACCGAGTTCACCCAAGCAAGCAAAAAGAATCTGCTGAAGTACCTCACGCATTCGTATAAGCCAAGCCGGATTCGCTGTGGTGCTTGCATTAAAGGTTGCGTTGTCCATTGGAACATCTGGTATTGATTGAAATATGGCGATTGCTGGTGCAAGGAATGAGAATGCTGCACCTTGTACTATGGGTAACCTTAAAAATACAAAATTATAGCGATTTAGGTAATATCTTACAAAGGTGAAAATTTTAGGTTCGACTAGGAGAGTAAAAAAAGGTCGGAAAGAAAGTTTATCTCTAGAAAAATCTTTGTAGGGAAGTCAGATGTAAGAAATAGTCCGTATGAAATTAGATCATGTAGGTAATTATCGCAGAAGGAGTATGTCGTGAATTGCACTATAGTGCGGCAATGCGTCATAGCCTATCCCCAAATCTAAATTCCTTAATTTGATCACAGAGCAGCGGGTGCCAGTAAAAGATAAACAAACAAATATTGCAAAATGGAACACGTCTTGAAATTTAAACAAAGCCGGGAAATGAGTAGTAATTACGCTACTTAGCTGCAAACAGGAAGGTGCTTTGCAAAGTTTTTTTTCTCGCAAATGAAGAATTAGAATCACATATTGGTAGATTCAAACTCGTAAAATACCGAAGCGGTTGAACTTCCCATACCACAGAAAGGTAAATGTGGTTCATGCTTACATTTCTAAACATCCATCAGTGGTCTGTTCAAATCAGAGGGCAAACATAATATTTGGAATGATCTTTAGAGTCAAATAATCTTGGAAAGGCGGTATGACATTCTGGAAAAGGTCGAGAACCATTGTACTGTATTTTAATGAAGAAATAGAGTTTCTAACCTGTTACCAAACGTCGTCTGTAATAAAGTAGCAATACCAGATGCAAAGAATATCGTGCTTATTAATTGTCCTTTGGCTACATCATCGTTTATGATACCAAGCGATTGTGATAGAATAAGCGGGACTGCCACAGTGGAGCCGAACATCGTTAAGTAATGCTGTGAAAATGAATGCATCATGGTCAATATGTTGGAGAAAATCCGTGAAACTGAAGATTTCGTGAAATCCTTGAATATTTCGGTCAGGGATTTAGTGTAGTTGCTAACAATTTAGGGTTGGGGTTAAGGGTTGAAGATAGTTCAGAGTTCAGTCAATACCCTGGTACCCAGGTGTAAGTATTCCAAAGTATTTCAACTTGAAGATGTCAAACCTGAAATCCAAGCAAGATACACATATACCATGCTGGTACATCTTCAATTCCATACAATATTTTTTGTTCTCCAGTATTATCATTGCCACGATTCTCCGCTCGCGATTGTGTGATTTTATTTTCTTTCTTCTCCTCAGCAGCATCATAAATCGACGAATCGTCAGCAGGTAGACCGACCTGCTTGGTCAGTGTTCTCTGTTTGTCTTCGACTTCGGTATTCGACATGACAGCATATAAGTATTAGAGAAGAACCGGAGGTTGCTGAAGAAATAATATTAAATAAAGTTACTGCTTCTCTAGGATATACAGACGGCATTCATGTTCAGGTAAGAGTTCAAACTAAAATTTCAAAGAAATAGAAATTGTATTTTCAAAAAAAGACATTATAAACCTGACACTTTAAAATGAAGGTAGACTGCATTCTAAAATAGAACTATTATCTTGATATTATTCCATATGGTAGCGTACAGTAGTAATACGACCCGTAGTTATGCGTGTGTAAGCGATTAGCCGGAGGCAGAGTTTCTTTCTGCATGCGTGTCATATTTATGCGGTCGAATAATAAAACTAGGGAGATAAATGTAAAAATAGAAACCAGTCACTTTAGAAGAAATTATAAAGTGAATGAATCTTATTGGAGCTGGAATCGCGGATGAAGATATGGACATGAAAACAGGCTCAACGGCTTACCCGGATCCGGTCTGCTAAACGCGAGGGATATTTTCCAAATTCCGCACGGGGGGGAGGGGGGTTAGCCTGGACACTCTAACGCACTATATCTTGCAAAATAAAATCATTTGGCCTGAAATGCGGTTGAAAGCAGTCCTAGCCTTGACTAAAATGCAGTTGTCATTCTTTCAACACTTTTCTCATGTCTAATCTCAAACTTCAACTGAAACTTTTCACCAACTGGAGCTTAGTTTAATAACGTTGAGTAAATAGCATTTTCGATCTTCTGTTTTACGTATAAATATGGCAATCGCAGAATGCGGAATACACCGAGTAAAACATCATTAAGCATTATAGATTTTGATTCTCGCGCGACTATTTTAAGTCAGTGTGATTGATAATACAAATCGAGTTAGTATCGATACAGGATTCCATTCGAATTCTCCATTGTATAGAATCTTGCAAAACCAACAAAGAACTTACAATCCATTATTCGACTGCCAATACGTTGCTATTCTATTTTCATATCCCTGGTTACGCAAGCAATGATACCTGATATGGGCCGGACATATGTCGCGTACTGCACTGCATATATCGGAGCAACACTGGACCTCGACTTGCCTTCCTACGCAGTAGTCTAATTTGCGAGGCAATAATTACGAGTACCAGGAAACAATAGAGGGAAGAAAGCCAGAAACTGACGTATAATATGAGAATGCGCCGCTATAACGTCATCACAGCACGACGTATAAACAGGTATATTATCCACAAAGATTACTGCAGGTGGAAAGGGTAAATTCGAATAAACTTGTGAAATTCTCGATATGACGTACACAGAAATCACACGTCATTAGTTCCGGTAGTGGTGATTTGTCAGAGGCATTGACGTATATATTACTAAGGGTCTGATGTTTGGAACAGTTAAGTAAATAAAAGATTGCGGGTAGACAAAAAGAAATGGACAAAGCCAGAAAAGGAATCAACATTAGCTTGTGCTGCTCTTGTAAGAGGCAGAGACGGTTTTCTCT
>QRAM01000417.1:10180-84234 GCA_013436055.1 Halocynthia roretzi
TACAAAGAGGTCGCCTGCATCGCCTAATTAATCTAATTTACAATACAAAAGGCAATTTATTTCACACACACACACAACATACTTCCGGGCCCGGAATACAATACAACAGAAAAACATACATACGAACATATAAACAACAGAAAAATATACATATGAACATATAAACAACCTAAAACATGAAATATATAGACAATATAAAAAGAGCCTGAGCCTAAAAGCCTGAACAGATCTACCTAAAGCAGTATAAACGTCCTTCAACAACCACTGTCTGACACAAATGCGATGAATAACTCACTATCTGAAGCAAGAAAACTTCTCGCGTTGATTACAATCCCGGGGATCACGTGACGAAAGGAAGCGCAAAAGCACAGCGCCCCTGAAATATTGACCTGAGGACCCGAAAGTCCGCTGACGATGATGACCTTACGTCTGTCAGCCAATTATAATCAACATTAGATGCAAAATTGTCCAATGAGCATCAGCGAATCTTTCACTATTATGTCGACTCATTAGTCGGGTCATTAAAACGCTTCAAAACGTTCCGCCCCAATGGATATATTAACAGTATACGCCAAGTGTCATCGAAGCAAAAATATGGCAGTGACGTCACGGTAAATAACGCCCGCCAAACGCGAACGAAATGTCGGGGTGTGACCCATTCTGGGCTATATATTATCTCTTACTGGCCTTTCGTTGGTAATTCAAATGTATAGAAAATTGTTAGGTGTAAACACCCCAGAAGCAAGCAAGTCGAATTTTCTTGGGCCTCAAAATTAAAAGCTATTTCAATAGCAAGCTGTAGCCTGGAAGGAATAGTGGTAAATAGCTTGCCTAGGATTAGGGTTAGGGACTTCAAATCTCATTGATATGAAAGAATACTTTTCCGCCTAATCACAATCTCATCTATATGAACCAATGCATTTCTGCGTATTTGCATATCTCGTCTATAATACTGAACTACAATATAATACTACTTTGCCCGCTATTTTATTGTGTCGTTTTTGTAGTGATGTAAAAATTCAGTGAAAGATTGTAACACTGTAAAAGATGTAAAGGTAGATAGCATTCACACAGATAATACAGTCGCTAGCAGAAAATTATCAGTAACCCGACCACAGAGTGTTTAGACCCAAGTTTTCTTTGTGCATGCATTATTCTGATATGGATCTTGGATCGTGTGAAATTTCGTAACATTTCCTAGCGTTTAGCAAATCGTTTTCAAAAGTTTATCTGTTCTTCATGTATGTCCATTGATAGCAGGGATAGGTGGATTATTAGGGCCGCTATTTGAAAAAAAGTAACCTATAGCACGTTCGTGCCGGAAACCGATCTCCGTGCAAGTTTTTGTAAATATATGACAGTCCGGGACAGAGTGGTTGGTTTTAATAATGTGAAGAATTCGACTTATATCCTTTCGTAGACGGGTTTACCTGTATTTCGCTAACTCCCTTCTAGGCACTAAACTTAAGCTTTAATGATTGCATTGTGTAGCATTGCGATTGTGAAGAAGGCTGAAGAAACAGAAAAAATAAATAAGTGCGGTAGTCGGAATGTTGTGGAGCGTAGACTGTTCCATGGCACAGACAAGAGAGCAGAGGACAAAATAATAGACAATGGATTTAACAGAAGTTATGCAGGAAAGCATGGTAAATTAAAAGTAGTATCTATATTTAAATTTCCGACTGACTAATACTCCTTGGATAATTCAATATAATTCCGATGTCTTAACCGGGAATTATTATCAAGGAAGCAGTACAATTGTAGCACCCCCGGTTAATACTGGAATGAGGAATGATTTATATGATAGTGTGGTTATTCACGTGGCAAACCCAACCATTTTTGTTATTTTCAAGGATGCTAGCGCTTATCCTACCCATTTGATAACATACATAGATAGAGTCTTTCCTTCACACAGTGAATCCTGTCTACCTGTGTCAGGGTTTATTCTTTAATAAACCCGCTACTTAGGGCGACACATTGACGTGGTGTAGCGGCTTTTAAACTAAGATCGCCCGACTGGTAAAATAAAAACGAATAATTCAAAAAAGCAGAATAGCAATACATAATATTAAACATGCCTTGCCTTGCCATGCCATGCCGTTGAGATGAAAGGCACGAAAATTGATTGATGAGGGAGTCAAATCATCTTACTAATTTACCCCCTGAGGGATGTTGTATATTGGAATTTCCCTGTGACCACTGTAGCTGATTTCCTTAGTAGAGAGAGGTTGCTTACGCATCCTCTCACTTATTTTATTGGAACAGCCAATGATTATACAGTACGGTCGTCCCTCGCTATAGCTCATCAATGTAACCCTACCCAACCACCGTTGTCCCCAGGTGGCTGCAGACTAAAATATCTGAAAATATTCTTTAATAACTTAACGAGAGTTATATTCTTCCGTGCGTTGCTTACGCTAATTGTTACGTATATTTTGTTTATTGTTACGTGTTTGTCGTCATACTTAATGCCGTGAATGAATGACGTAGTGCGAGGAATTTTTATATACACATTTCATACAAAGTTCAAGTACTATTTCCTTTTGTGTGTGTTATGTACAACAACGAATGTTGATGGTGCGTAACGTGATTCAGTCTAACAGCTACTTCACTAATATATTCTCATGAGAGAATTTGCTTTCATATTAGGTAGTTTCCCCAATAATGCAAGTCAATTTCAGAGGCGAAAAGCACAGGATAGGTGTATTATTTATGAATGGATAGTCGAGTTTGTTATGAACAGTTTAACATTGTGTCTATATTATCATGTATATCATAAGGGCAAGCATTAGTGCTTACGTGACACTCGCTAACCTTGAATGTATTAATGATAATATGTGTATATTATCATGTATATTGTTACTATGATGCGTTTATTACTCTACATAGGTTATAATCAGCATAAGTTGATTGTTCAACGTGATATCATTAATGATTCAACAATGAGGAAATATTAATTTTAATACGACGTATGTGCGTAGTAGCATTGTAATAGTAAGTAGCAAGTAATAATTATTTAGTAGTTCTTCCTGGTTCACGCGGTTATCGTACATCTGACCATAAACCGTACAGTTCCCTTCTTTTTCATATCATTTTGCTTGGTTTTGTGTGAAGAGAGTGATTGAGGATACATCACTGTTCTGCTTAACTTAACGACCTGTTCGTAAAATATCCAACGCGCAGAATCTGTTCCAAAATCTGGAAAATATCTTTAGATATTGTTTTAATATCATTCGACATGTGATAAAATCCATAAGAATATGAAAAATTACCAAGTATTAGTTTTATATGAATTATCTGAATATAGAAATTCATAAAGGGCTAATGGCAACAATATCTAACGGTTGTAAGTGTGAGGAACGATCGATCGTGTGAGCGCTCGTTAAACGAGATGGTTGTTAAGTGAGTAGTGCATGTATATTAAACCCTTGCTAAACTGGTATTTGACATGTCGTAAGATTTTATAATTTGTAGATATTTGTTTCGAACAGCGAAAACGCGATACATTGACGTCATAAGCTATCACTTACGTCATGATAAATTTGGAATTGAAGCCGTCAGATATCAGATTCACGAAGGAGACAATCCTACCAAGGTTTCAAAATGACAGAAACCATCCGGGTAGATTGATTAATGACGTCATAGATGACATCATCGCCGGTCGTGACGTGACTTGGCAAGGGTTTCCACCGATCGCAGTGGTGCAGATGAATGGTCTGTACTGGAGTTTTAACAGTAGAAGACTGTACATGTTTAGAGTTCTGGAATGTGAGGGCGTTCTTGACACTATTCCTGTTAGATTAGTACAGAGGGAGCTCGGTAGGAGAAGGAGTAATATGAGAAATGGCGGGATAGCGGTCCAGCTTCGCAATGGAGCAATCACAAGGAAGCATTCAGCAATCACTTTGAGTAATGTTGCGTTGACTCGTGCAGCAGATTCCAATGATGAAGTATCAGATTCCTATGGATGGATTGTGCGATTATTCCATTTTCGTAGAATTGGCCGTTCTATCTACAGAGTTGATGTAGTTGATTGTTACCTCGTCCCAACTGACCGCCATCGACGTAGCCCTCAGCCTATTCAACATAGCCGTAATGATGGATTATCTGAAGGAGAAAATATGTTTTTGTTCTTCGTATTTTCGATCTTAATGGTTCTTCTTTATTTGCTTTTTCCCTTCTTAGGTAATTCAGAGAATGACCAGGCATAGGTAATGTACTAGTACTGTACAGTACAATATTTGTGTAACTTAGTGTACAAGTTCCTGTAAAACCACTGTACTGCATCTTTCAAGTGCCCCCTTTTAATTTGAAATGAGTGCCCATGTCAGCTTGCTAGTGCTGTAGCCGTGAATGCCTGAGACGCTATTAAATGTTCCACAGTTACCAAAGAAATGTCGGAGAACCCGAGTATATTCGTTTGAATGCCTATGCATTTTATTAGTACATATTCCGGAACAAATGTGGGGTCATGCAAGCGTTTATTACTCATAAAACTACATAGGATATAATTAGCATGAGTTTATTGTTCAACATGATATCATTTGTGATTCAACAATTGGAAAATATTAATTTTAATATGACGTATGTGCATAGTAGCATCGTGATTTTAATATGACGTAATATATATTTAGCAATTCCTGGTTCACGTGGTATTTGTATCTTTGAAGCATCAATTACAAAACTATAAACCTTATAGTTCCTTCATTTATATCATTTTGATTGAGTTTTGATTCAAGAGAGTTGTTATATTGCGGTCTTTAATATATCAAATGCAATGACGGCAAAGTAGATATAGACGAATTTCTATAGTACGTCAATGCTGTATATGTTGACCTTTTGGTCTGTAATATCGGCCTCTAACTGATAATTTGTTACTTATTGTGAAACGTCAATGATCTGGTGATATTTACTTGGTTGAAAGATATGTTGAATTATGTTGGTATGTTGAGTTTCGTATTTGTCCCCAACAAACATTGGATCTTATAAAAAATTTTCCTTTCACGTTAGGTAATCTTCATAGTGATGTCAGTCAGTTGCTGGGGATAGGTGTGACTAGTATGTATAGTATGATAGCAGTGAAGGTCTTATGATATTTCAGGCATCGTACAGAGTATATCGTAGCCCCCATGACACAAGTCAAATTATTTTGCTAGTCATTTTATTTTAGCAGAAGTACAATAAGTATATTTGAACTATACAAATGAACCTGATGTCGGTTTTCTATTGTTACTTTGTTATTTATCTACTGTCTATCTACTTTATCTACCTCGCACAGTTCGCATATCCATAAGATCAGCTAAGTGTTCAGAGTTAGCAAGGCAAGTTATAGCATTACTATTACTCAGGTTGCTTGTAACCACTGTTTTTTTCGCCTCATTTTCATTAAATGTCAGAATGGTAATTCCTCCTTTTCTAAGATTTTTTGACTCAAAAGGTGCATTTCAAATAATACGCGTTCCCTCTAAGATACGTAAACCACTGAAGGATACTTAGGTGCACATGCCAGGATAACGCTACCCTTGCTGGGGAAATATATATATATATACAGTATATTACATATTTTGTAGAGTAATGATATGCATGACTCAGCTATTTTCACTTCTTGTAGTTCACATACGACATATGCAGTAACTCGTATGTGACGTCATGTCGCAGGGTTTTCCTTACGGAAGCATTCGTCCAAGTGACGTCAGATTCACCCAGGATTCGATTTTGCATAAATTTCAAAATGGCAATGACGTAAACGACCTTATAAAAGATATAAAGGATGGACGGGTTCAGATCTCTGCTATACGAAAGATAAAAGTGGTGCAGAAAGATAACATTTGCTGGAGTATTGATAACAGAAGATTGTATGTGTTTCGTGTCCTTGAATATCAAGGTCACCTTGAAAGGATTGTAGTCAAGGTCGCTGATTTATCTTGTTTGAAAGACGAAAAATTCACAACGAAGAATTATGGCAAACGTATACGTATACGTGGAGGTGACACCTTGGAGCATTACAAAGGTCCCAAATTATCGGGCAAATCCCACCAGCCGGTATTGCTAAGTTATGAATCGCGTATCTATTCGAGAAGAAATGCTCCAAGTATCAATACCGGTTCAGGATCGACTCGGGGCACTTATGAATCACCATCTGTGGAAGGCGAATCCCAAAATCACTGGTTCCGCAATTTGGCAATGTTGGTTGCGCTATTTTCGATGCTATTTGCCTGTCTGTTTTTTTGGATGCTAGGCTTATCGAAATAGATCTGTACAGTACAATAGTTGTGTAACTTAGTGTAGTAAGTGTACTATGAGCCTGCTTCACTTCATGAATACAACCTTGCTAAACCTCTTGCTAATTTGGTGTTTGACAAGTCGTAATTTGCTCGAATATGATCTGCAAATATATGCTGTGGTTGCTTGTGCCTTGTACATATACTATTTTACTTATTATGAATCACCTGTTTACCTGTAAACATTCACATAAATAAAACTGGTATTTACCTGGCAGTTAAACTATGTTAAATTACGATGGTATCTATTGTATTTGCCTCCAACAGACACTGGACTTACGTTTTAATGAATTTATGCGTGTACACCTGGTTAACAGTTCACCAGGCAGAGGTTGGTGAACATATCAGGTTGGTACGTAAAGTATGGTGAGGTATATACGTGGAAGAATGTAAAGATATATTACGTCAATTGTTTATGTGGGATAGATCTAATGTTAATTTTCTAGCATTTTCATTCAACGATAACCCTCAGAAAATCAACGGCCGGGTATCCACTATGTCTCTATTATATAGTAAGAACTCGCACTACTTCATTAAATGGTTCCAATGCAGTTAGGTGCTGATGAACATGAACATTGCATTGTTTCTTTTGTAAGCAATATGGAAAATACGACTAAGGGTTAAATAATTTCGTTCGTGAGGCGATCACGAGGGAGTGTATTACCGGTGTGAAGCAATAACTTACGTGGGGAATGCAAACTTGATTTACTTCGAATAATGTATATATGACTTAGCTATTCACTACTCCACTAATTGATTTCTTGTAGTCTATTCTCGACGTGTTGAGCTACCCTATATATTATTAATAACTACGTATGCTTCCCGTTACATGATAAATGATTATTATTCCTTGCTCTTCTTGCCTCTTTATTCGCTTGCACAATCTGCCTTCAGATTTGTATACCCGATTTGTATACCTATGCAGTCTGGCTCCATACCTTTATAAATGATAGTATAAATAGTCAGTGTAGGAAGAGATCTAAACAGTGCTATGCAACACATTATATTCGTTATTACATGTGTATAGGAAATGGCATGATATTGATTCATCATTTCCTTTCCATGACATGATCTAGAGTTAAGCGCTTGTGTGACATTATGCCCTACGTTCGTCCAAGCGACGTCAGATTCACCCAGGACACAATTTCACGTCACTTTCAACATGGTAATGACGTACACGACCTTATTGCTTATATCAAGAGTGGACGTGTTATGGTCACTGATATACCAAAGATTAGAGTGGTGATAAAAGATAGCCTTTACTGGAGTCTTGATAACAGAAGATTGTATGTGTTCCGTGTCCTTGAAAATCAAGGTCACCTTGACATGATCAAAGTCAAGGTCGTTCCTTTAACCAGACTGACCATGGAAAAATTCACAACGACTGATAACGGTGAAGGGATACGTGTACGTGGCGCCCAGGCGGTATTGGCCACTTCTGAATCACGAGTTGTTCATAATTGGAAATGTGAAGGCGAATCTTTCGAATTTGGCAATGATGCAGCATCGGTTAACCAGGATTCAAATAATGTTCCAGACATTGCTGTGAAAATTTTTAAGCTGATAATTTTTATACTGATTGGTTTACCTATAATTTGCTTTCTGCTCTTGTTACTGCTCGGCATTCTGGGGGGCATCGCAAATCAATTTTAATTCGAATCAAGAGCAATGAAGGCTGCATCACCTTGCTGCAGTCTCCAAAATAAACAAATAATTGTATAATTGATTTAGTCATTCATGAAAAAAATAAAGCATTCCTGTAGTACGAAATGTTATCGTCGTACCGATCATTAGCAACTCGTCCATAAGTTCTGCATAAAGTTTACTATCACGGAACCACAGCTGCATCTTGCCCTGTTGACCTTTAATGTTTGGCATTTGTATGGACACAACCTCAGTAGACGAAGACGGATATAACTGCGGGAGCTTTCCTTTGGCAGGGAAAATGAGAAACGGGGTTAAATGACGTATAAATGATGGTTGGATTCAGTAATAGCGTAGTTTGTTGAAACAGTCGGTCCAGTGGTGATACATGATTTTAATGCAGCGTCAGTGTCGAATTTTGATATTTCGCGGGGAATCCCCTGATTGGAGCTTATAAATTTCCCGCGGCAGTTTCTATCCTGTCCATCGGTCATTTTTCTACTCGTTTGTCCTGAAACACGAGGAGAAATATCACAAAACAGTAGGATGAAATAGTGTGTGGTCACTTTACGCCGGTCCTGTCAATTTGTCAATTTTCTACGCGTTTGTCCCGAAACACCAGGAATTGGTCAAATTTATGTTATTTTAACGATCAATGATATTAGTCCTATTATTGGTGGATGTGATATTAGTGTTATGGGTGTTGCAAGAGTTCTGGAAGTTTGCATTGCTATAGATACAGCTTGTCTAATCCCACAAATCCTGGATTTTAATTGTCATTCATTCTTCTGTATAATTATTGACATATTCATTATATATTCTGATCAGCAAATCTTATATTTATCATTTATTTATATTCCCATAATTGAATATTACATTGAATTTAAATAGTGGATTACTCCTCATATTAGTTTGTATATGATACAATTATAAGTGGCCACAGGAAAAAAACAAGATTGAGAACTGTGTGATCTGTGGTATACATATATCAGAGTTAGTGTTGGAAGGGAGAAATGGGTTGAGACTCAATACTGCGATCCTATATGAAGCACTGTATGAGCTGGTGAAGCTCACTATAGCATAGAACCTGATGCACCGTGACAAATGTTACTGAAGGTTTGTGGATCAATATTTTAACCTTTTCTGCCAAAAATTGTATTGTTGAAAATAATCATAGAATTTTTAAATTTTTCTGTATCTGTCTACAATAGTAATTTGTACCTTTATATTCATCTCGTTTAGACTGTTCAGGAAACGGAGTCTAGTTACTCTGGTATCGCATCGATACATGGGATTCCCCCTATAATTTCGATATAACCGACATACTGCATTTGTGTACATGGTGATGTTTATATAGCATAGTACAGTGGATCCTCGTTAAAACGGACCTGTTTAACCCGACATAGCCCGACTAAATATGAGTTGTAAGGCGTGTAAGATGTGATTTATAAAAACAGGTTTTAGGCAATCGATTAGTACATACGTAAATATATACTTAGGTATGTTTATGTGTTCGTCGATTTTACGCTATACAGAACCAAACAGTTGGACCGATTTGTGTTGTGACTTAAAAGTATTGCAGCGCAAGTCAACACTGCGTTATTTATTTAACAAAGACGAGTCTTGATATGCTGGTATTAATGTATGGGATTTCACTCTATTGAAGTTCATATGCAGCCGACATGCTGTGTCTCGTACATTGTGTTGTTTATATAGGTAGGCTGCTTGCCTTTATGTGACCCAGCCTTTCTTTACTAATGTAACTTTATGGGGATTTTTTAGGAGTTATATCCCACAGGCCTGAAAGGAATAGTGGTAAATAGCTTGCCTAGGTTCAAAGTTGTGAATTTTTACTAAATTAATCAAAAAAGTGATCTGGGTCCTATTTGAAAAAACGTAGCCTATAACCTATTCCTGCCTTAAACCGATCCTCGTTCAAGTTTTCAGATCGCATAGTCAAAAACCTTTGGAGTTATGGGCGAACGAACATGCACACACACGGTTTCTCCTTTATTTGTGAAAATAGTACAGTCGACTCCCGTTAAAACGGACCCTGTTGAACCCAAATACACTTAACCGGATTAGACGGCGACGACGGGCCGCACATTCATTTCACATCGACTATCTACTAGCGACTGGCATGAAAAATTGATTTAGTTTTCTTGCGAATCAAATAAATCAACTTTAGGGATGCTTCGCTATTCGTATAACAACAAAAAACTGAATTTTTGTTACGGGTCGTACTCTATTCAAAAACCGCAGCTATCCGCGGGCCGCAGGTTGCCCACCTCTGCCCTTGGTAGACACCCATGCTGAACTCACTATTCGTTCACTAGCTGATCACATTCAATATATATCATAACTAAGATTTAACGAAGCATTCAAGCGCCTGTACATGGACTATTCACTAGCTTATATCACGCTGTTCATTCGCTCTTAGTACAACAGTATCTACATGTCATACACGTATTTTTTTATTTTGTTGTAGTATATGTATATTCAGTAGCGGGTGATGTCATGTCTCTGGGTTTTTCATACGGAAACGTTCGTCCAAATGACGTCAGATTCACGCAAGATTCGATTTTACGTCACTTTCAAAATGGCAATGACGTAAACGACCTTATCAAGGATATAAAGCGTGGAAGGGTTAGGTCACTGATATACAAAAGATAAGTGTAGTGATGAAAGATAACATTTACTGGAGTCTTGATAACAGAAGATTGTATGTGTTTCGTGTCCTTGAATACCAAGGTCACCTTGAAATGATTGTAGTCAAGGTGGTTGATTCATCCAGATGGAAAGATGAAAAATTCACAACGACTACTAACGGCCAAACTATACGTATACGTGGAGGGGACACACTGGATCATTATAAAGGTTTCGATATATGCCGTTATCACCAGTCGCCATGGGCAAGTTATGGATCGGGAAGATATGTTCCAAGTACTAATACCGGCTTAAAATCGCCTTGGACCACTTGTGAATCACAAACTGGGCCGAAACGATTTGCTCCGAGTTCTGATACCAACTTAAGATCGACTTGGGCCACTTATGATTCAAAAACTGAGCCGAGAAGATTTGCTCCGAGTACTGATACCGACTTAAAATCGACTTGGGCCACTTATGAATCACAATATACGAAAGGCGAATCCCGAAATTTCGGATCCCGCGATTCAGCAACGCCAGGACTTTGGATAGTACTTGGTATACTACTATTTATCTTCATAATTATATTTCTTCCTTTGTTTGCTGAGCATATCAAAAAATATTGAATTTATATCGAAGAAGGTTGCAAATACATCTTCTAAAATTATCTGTGACAAAATTGAGCCTCTTCCTGTTGCTATATGACTCTTGGTTGAGACCAGATCCAAGATCTAGATAACATACTTACAATATATTATTATCATGCGTCTAATGTGTAGATATAATGTGACAGAAATAAACATTTTTTCTTGGTGCATCAGTGTTAATACAATGTTCCTCAGTATCAAAAAAATGATCAGGTTTCAAAAGAAGGCGCATGTTATATGCTTTGATTCATTTCATTGATAAAGCTTTGTATACACTAGTAACGTTGTATTTATCTCGTATACACTGTTCAGGAAACCGATTAATAACACGATACGCTGGTATTGGTGTATGGGATCCCCCTCAGTTGAGATTATAATTTCGATACAGCATTTCGGCCATTGTGCTGTTCATATAGCATAGTACAGTCGACCATCGTTTAAACGGACCCGTTTGACCGGACATAGCCGGACTACATCTGAGTTGTATATCTCATATAGTAAGATTGTGTTAACAAGGGATTTCGTAAAATCCCTGACATGTTACTGATTTCACAAATCCCCCGTTGTAATGGACAAGCTTATGTCACAGTGTTCATTCTTCGTTAGAACAACAGCATCTACATGTCATACAATTTATGAATGACATCGTTAGCCTTCGAATCCCTGAATCTGGTTTCTTCCTTTGAACTGGTCCCGGTAGTGCTCCAGTTCGCTGTCTCAACAGTGGAGGAGTCTTCTGAGACACCACTTTGGGACTGAATGTAATAGGTGGTTCACTCGTGTGGGTTACGTTGGTGTGAACAGAAGCTTGCGAGAGTGTGAGCGGTGTTTCTTTTGACAATGTCATCTTTCTTGACGTCATCTCTATTGATGGCGTCATCTCTCTAGATAACGTCATATTCACATCAGACTCATCACTTGTAATCGAAGCTTGCGATAGTGTGAGTGGTGTACCTCTTGACAATCGTTTTGGTAACGTCATCTCTATTGATGGCGTCATATCCACATTAGACTCGTCATCACTTGTCGTCGTCGACATTTCTTCTTGTTCGTAACTATAGTTGATTTGTGATGAAATAGTGTTAATCTGTGGTTTTGGTTGTTCTTTGAATGGGAAATATCGTTCGGTTCGGCCCGGCTGTGGTTGTGACACTGCAAACTGGTTAGGCTGGGTAAATGATGGCAGTATTTCCAGGGTATGATCTCTGGTTCTTCCCTGTCGCAGTCGAATCGATATTCCCTCATTTTTAGTCGTGAACCTTTCCGGTATCAGCATATCAGCAGGAACTTGTTTCACCTTGATTTTACGAATTATACCCTCACATTCCAACACACGGAACATATATAACCTGCGGTTGTCGAAACTATAATAGTGATTCCACTTATTTATGACTTTAATCAACGGTATCTGATTGATGACGTTACGATTGCGTCTGATGTCATTGATTACGTCATCTATCATTCTTCCATCTTGAAACCTGCTAGAAATTGTATCTTGTATAAATCTTATATCAGTCGGCCATAATTCCAACGACATGTTTGCTGTATAATTCACTTACTACTCTGCTGTTACAAGCGAATGTACTGATAGGCTGTGTTGCGTGAAATATTCCCTTATAGGGATCGTCTTCTTACGTGACAAATAAACTATTGTTACCCTATGCTCTTTGTTTTCTTTTGTTACTCGTGTGGTACAATGACTGGTAGTCAAGGTTCTACGTGTGCAAACTTTAGAATAGAATTTGGATAAATAATTGTTTGCATTTACTACAGAATAATCGCCGTAGCTATGTTTTCAGAGCGAATGTTAATTGTGATAATGTCTCCAAATAGCACTTCATATCATCATCATAAACATTTTTTAGGCAATATAACATATACTATATCTTCAAGTAGTACGCGATAAGATATAAAGTTGTGAACCACTTGTGTAATGATTCAACAGCAAACATTCTTACTGGAATTGCTGGTATGTCAATATTCTAACGTTTGGTGATACTCAAGTTTCAATTGGGATTAGTTGCCAGGTAGTGATGAGCTACATTTGATACTTCTGATTGATACTGACTTACATCGAGTTATTTTTGATTGTTATATAAGTATAATAGTGAAGAAAATACTAGTGACCGGGCGACCCAACCCTTTTTTCGCTGTGGACCTCCAAGCGCTGATTAAGCCAGGATTTTTTTGGAAGGGAATGCTACTTGCTGCTTAATATAACTACTTAACCTTAGTACTTAATATTTGATGAAAAGCGTACAAGGATACCACATCTTTATTTCGTTTATTTCAGTTTATCATTTTTTTCGGACCTCCTGTAATCTCCATCTGTTTACATGACTGGCGTACACTTATTGTAAATACTGAGGGATTGGTTTATGTTTGACACCAAACGCGTATGTAAGTCTTTCAATCTGTTATCTATGTAGTGGCTGCAGTTCCATAAGCTGTCACTGGTATACACGATTCCGATTTATAAATATAAAGATTTCAAGCGCAAGGAAGTAAGGAAAGTTTGGTCCTATTTATCACACAATGTCCGAGACGGATGCAATTATATTCGACGCGTCGAAAGCATTATCCTTATGTATTCAAGGTTTGTAGGTATGGTAGCCAAGCCTTTTTTTACCAGCATATATTAAGTAAGCAAGCAAAGTGTAGCGAACGTATAAACAGCGTTACAATGTCTAATGTAGTTGCTTCACATGAAGGATAGCAGTACATACCTATGATATGGAAGGTGTGGTGCTTAAGGTCGCTCCAGGGACACTAACTTTCTCTTAAAGTCAGACAAGCCTTCTTCAGATTGTAGGAACAAAAATTGTTTATTATTAATGAGTCATGAAACGTACAGTTGTAATTTTCATGCAGCGCCATAATTTGTTAATTGAAACATTACCGAGCTTGACTTGTATTCATAAACTGATATTATGGTAAAGTTATCTTGAACATTGACGTCAGATAGCGCGGTACGTGTCATATGCGTTGCCTGCCACTGTCTTTACAAATCCATGTAGGTCGTTCAATAAAATACGATTATTTTTTTCAGCTGAATCTATAAGTCATGAACGAGAATCCTAGTTGGTTATGTCCAGCTGAAGTTTATTATACCTCTGACGTCATAGAACCGAAATTTCCTAACGGAAAATGGATTCATGACGTCCTCTACGACGTACATAACGGGACGATGAACCTTGAGAGCTTACCATCGATCTATATTTTCACGAACGACGGTAAATGGTGGGCGCATAATAACAGATGGCTGTATATCTACAGGTATGATTGAATCAGAAATAAAATAAATCTCTTTCACTAAGTTGTATACTCAGTAGACATTGTATCATAATCGCGGTTGCTTGTACTGGCGCGTCCTCGGTGGCGCTTATTTTATTGGATCATCTACATACTATTCTATTCTACATTTCACTCTTTGTATTTACAACATTACTGTTGAAAACAAACATCCTTAGTAGTCCTTGTATCATGTTCATGGTAGCTTATGCTTGCACGTCCTTTCACCTATTATATTGATCATCTACATTGCGACACGGTTTCAATTATAGCAGTAGTGTTGCGGAAATTCAAAATTTAACGATCTGTAATTGTAAATTACAAATCAAGCAATTCCATACCCACACTTCCCAATCGACTGTCCAATAATCCAGTTTGTTGTTACACTGGTACTTAAATAGAAAATTAATGAATATTGCCGGTCAAGTGAACACGTGGAGGCATAGTTTTTGCATTCACTTTCCCACACTAGCTTAATCCATCTTTGCTGACATATATCCATACATTTAGGGCACATAACCAATTCAGTATTATTATTTTTAAACAGGATGCTGTATTACGAACAATTCATTGAGTACATGAGCGTAATAACTGTGGACACTCGGGTTGAGAGAACGAATACTACCGGAGGTATATACGTCAAAATGATCGAAAGGCAGGAAAGTTGTTACAAACGAATAAAGAAAATTGGTTCAGGATGTTGTTATGCCCTGTTCATCATTGTGATGTACGTGTTCCTTTTTTTGTTTCTTACTGTTGCTCCAGACTTGGTATCACAATTAATTATGCGTCATCAAGATTTCATCGGTTTCATGGTTAGATATTTTATTTCTTATTTCGTATCTTCTCACCTCGCTCCTACTATTTTATGCATTGTGAAGATTGTTTTCCTTTTGTTAATAAATGTTCTTCTTTCTGAGTTGGTATCACAATTAATTGAGCTCAATCCATTGGTTCTCGGTATCATTATTTCGTATCTAGTCATCTCACTGACTTTTTTTTTGAATTATTTTTTACATTGTGAAGATTGTTTTCTTTTTTTTATTTAATGTTCTTCTTTCTGAGTTGGTATCACAATTAATTGAGCACAATGCATTCGTTCTCAGTATCATGATTAGATATTTTGTATCTAGTCATCTCGCTGCCTTTTTTTCAATAGGAAAAAATTCCATGATAGATTGTGACTATTTTCTGTTGAATCTTGTGTTCGTGTATTCACGTACCGCTATTCAGTACCTACTGATATGACGTTTTAGGACCAGTTGTATAAAGAGTGAAAGCTAGTTACTGATTTGTTCTGGCATTACTTCACTTTGTAACATTATTGTTTAATCCTGTTTTTTTTTCTTTGTAACGATTCAATGATGATAGGAGTCGTATTGTATGTAAGTCGTCATATGTAATTCCTGGAGCCCCAAGCATTATGACTTAGCGAAGGTTTATTGTATTCTATATGCTGAAGTACAGTAATCTCACAATAAGTCATAAAAGTTTTTATGATTTTTCCGTTTATATATTTCATACGAATAAACTTGAATACAATATTTTTTTAAATATTATGAATAAATCACTTCAAGTCAACATGCTGAGTATTTTGTACCTTCACGATGCACGGAACCACATCAGAATAATATTGACCTATGACCTATCACATTTTGATTGACAGGTAGCACAATTCGTGTGTCGTGCGTTTGTTGTTCAGTTGAATCTATAAGTCATGAACACGGATGACCCAGTTAACTATCCTGGAAGGTTATGTCCAGCTGACGTTTATTATACTTCTGAAATCATAGAATCAAAATTATCTAACGGAGACTGGATTCATGACGTCCTCTGTGACGTGCAGAATGGAAAGATCAAACTTGAGAGTTTACCAGCGATCAATATTTTCACGAGCGACGGCAAATGGTGGGCGCATGATAACAAATTGTTATATCTATACAGGTAAGAAATCTCCTATCACTTATTCATTCTTATTCTACAGATAGGCAAACTACCTGCACCGGACAATACTAAAACCAGAAGTACCAGCTAAATACTAAATGCTGCTGCTTCGGATTTAAGTATAGTTCTCTGCCACTGCAAGAATCGGTGAGGTGCAGGAAGTTTGTCTATGCCCATGACATGGTAGCTTGTGCTGTCCTCTCACCTTTTTATTGGATTTTCTATATTACATTACAATTTCAATTACAGTAGTGGTTTAGTGGGAAAGTCGAAATTTAAGTAAGTTTCAAATCGATCGTCCAATAATTTGTTATTAAATAATAAACAGAACGAATCAACGCTGTCAGTGAAGTGAGCACTTTGAAGTCTTGACCAAACTATAGTTATCTATTCATCTTCCCACACTAGCTTAATCCATTCTTGATGCTGACCATACATTCTCCATACACCATACTTTGACAACCTTCGACATCCACTCATACATTGACTTGTTTTTAAAACAGTTAGGGTCCCTATCACATACCCTGTTCAGTATTATTTTCTCCAAACAGGATGCTGTATTACGAACGTTTCCTTAAGCATATGAGTGTGAAAGCTGTGGACATCCGGGTTGAGATAACGAATACGACCGGAGGTAAATACATCAAAATGATCGAAATGCAAGAAAATAGTTACAAACGAATAAAGAAAATCAGTTCAAGATGTTGTAATGCACTGTTCACCATTGTGAAGTTTGCTTTCTATATTTTATTCTCGTACAATGTTTCTGACTTTCTATCACAATTTCTTATGCTTTATATACATGAGCTCATCATTGTATTGAAAATTTTAATTTTCGTTTTCATATTCTGTTTTATTGCACGCATTGGTTAAGGACAAAATCCCAGATGGATTGTTACCATTTTTTGCTAAATCATTTCATTGTAACACTACACAATTGCTACCCCATGATATGACATGAATAGTTTATTCATACTTTCTGCTAGTTAGTACAATATTAAAGACTTGAACTGTGCCTTGTTTGGTTTTATTAAGGCCAAATTATCCTTTAATTTCTCACACTCGCAATAATATATGTATTTCATATTATATTCCTCTCACCTATTATATTGTACCACAGTATTACACTCTACATTACACTTTGTAGTCGTAATATTCTGAACTTGTGTCTCAATTGCACATACATGACCTATTAGTAGTCGTGGTCGTAGTCGCCCACATGCTTGCACGTCCTCTCACCTATTATATTGTATCATCTGCCTATTGTCGAACTACCGTATTGCACTTTACATTACACTTTGTAGTCGAATGATAACTGCTCAATGTTGATTTTTTTTAATATTACGATTTAATGATGATAGAGTCGCATTGTATGTAAGTCGTTTTATTGTATATTTGTCAATATTTTCAATTTTAAAGTTTTTAGGTTGCGTTTGGTTAAATTTATATTTGGTGATGAATTATTGACTTGTTAGTTCTTTACTTGCGCTTTTTCTTGCTATTTTGAATGTAGGTGATTAACCGCTAGTTTTTGGAAAATGTAATATGCTCTCTACACCGCATTAGGTATCAGATTTCCGTTCATTTTGTACCTTGCATTAAGTAATTAATTTCTCTCTATATCTTTTACAAACAAACTCTAATTCAATATTTCTTTTTAACATTATTATTAAATCGCTTCGAAACTGGATATTTCGTCCCTTCAAGATGCACGGAACCACAGCAGAATAATATTTACCTATGACCTATCACATTTTGATTGACAGGTAGTACAATTCGCGTGTTGTGAGCTTTAACCAATTTTCAGCTTGAAAACAACTATTTTCATTGATTTTTCAAGTTCTAGAAACTCCTGCGATTTCCTAATACTCGGAATAGATTTTTATTTTGATTATTGAAGGTTTTTACTAAGCTAAATCGTGAAGAAATTCTCTATGGACTTCCCGACCTACGTGAGCGGCACGAACGAAGAAGATGACGTCGACATAGAAGGAGAAGTCGACGTCATACAGCCGCCTAATGATGTCATAGTGAACAATAACAGTGACGTTACTTATCGGTATTATGATGTCAGTGAGCAGCAGTGTGTTGTCACGAACGAAGAAACTTTGAAAAGGAAAGAGAACGAAAATTCCAGCGTGGAATTAATTTTCAAACGGAATAAAATAAAATCGGAAGAAAAACAAAAAACATCGAAAACTGATGAAAATATTTCGACCTGGTGGAGTTCTGTGAAATCAAGCCAAGAGAAAACTTTCAAAGATCTGGGAGGAAAGAAGCAGGAGGAAGCAGAGCAAGAATCTACTCTCATCCAGTCATCATCATGTATTGAGAATTCAGATCTTCATTCGTTGGTGTTCTTATCTCCACCTAGAACTGAAGGTATGTATATTAAGCAATGAGAAAAAATCTCTGCCCTATTGAATTTACTTTACTTGTTAGCATTTCGAGTCTCGAGTTGAGTCTGAAAGTTATGGTTAGCAATTGTATTTTGTATAGTTGGTCATCGACAAGTCCTAAGCTATATAAAAACTAGCATATATATTTCCGGACAGTGGTTGGAAATGTAATTCAATTCCTAAGACTGGCAATGGTATATTGCTGAACCAATAAAGTGGCTGCCAGGCCGCATAGATTAGAGATAACGTTAGTCATAGTATTGCGTGAAGTACATATCATGTCATTTCCTATGCAAATATGTAACTATGAATTTAATATGTCGCGTAGCGCTCTTTAGATCCCTTCCCACACTGACTATGTAGCAATAAGCACTGGTCATCTTTGCATAATAAACTGTTAAATTCAAGCAATAAGCACCAGTAATTAAGTTTTATTTAATTGTTTGAATTCAAACTAAAATCAAAATTATCTCTATAGCAGCTCAAATGACATCACATAATTATTTATATGTCACTCAAGATTTTATTTCTTTATATTCCAGAATCAGAAATCAGTTACATCACAGAAGAATTCGTTCCGCCTCAGGCAGAGGTCAACTTGTCATTGGACGAGGTCACGGACGATGAAAAAAAAGCTTTCTCTGAATATTTCAACGGAAAAACAAGTTACACGCCGGAAAAATACATGTTAATAAGAAATGCAACGTTGCTGCTGTGGTCAGTTGGTCTTTACATTTGTTTTAAATTTGTGAGGACTTATTCCAATGATCAGGTAAAGTGGGCGCAAGCAGAGCCCTGCAGGCATTAGGGGGGAGAGTGTGACAATGGTTAGAAAGACCATCTCCCGACTGAGAGGTTGTGGGTTGTAATCTTGTCAGCGGCGTAGTTCGAGGAGTAGAGCGAGGAGTAGCTCGCCTGTAAAAATGACCGAAATAATACTAAAACAAGTATAAACTTGTTCCTGATAAGTTTTATCTCATGCTTTTCCGACTACACGTCCATATATTCATAATCTTCTGGGTTATTGAAACAAAAAACAATCAAAATGTTTTCCTTACTAAGTTGCAAAAGTAAATAGCTCATGCAATGCACGCAACTACTATTACAATTATCTTTTCTTTGCCTGGTCATTGCACAGTTACTGTGTATATAATATGAGTATATACATCGTTTTCACTTCGTCATGCTTGCTATCTAACACGAATGAATTTATCTTTTTTCAGGCAAAAGCAGAGGCCAAGTCACGTGAATAAAGTTACTTTGAGGCCGATACTGAAAAAGAAAGGGAGTGGAAATGTCAATAATATTGGAAGAATTCATAAGTAAGCTACTGTTATTGATAAACCATTATCAGAAGATGTTAATATAACTAAATTCAAACAATATAATAAAAAGTTCATTCGATAAACAACTGTCTAATCTCAACTTCCCGATCAAGGTAGCCTGTGTTGGTTTTATTGCGATGGATAATACATTGCACAATAGCGGCTCCATCATGATAAAAGGAAGCACAATAAAAATGGCAAATAAAAATGATGTGATTCTTGAATGATATTCATTGATATAAAAATGATTTTGAATGTTAAGTGACAGTACTGGAATTCCATAAGTTATATCATAACGGCTGAAAATTCAAACCTCTAGTACTTCAAGCTAATGAGCATGTACTGTAAATGTATGTTTAGACTTTGTTCAGACAGTAAGTTACCAAGCATCAGTGTCCATGAATTACAATGATCGCGGTAGCCAGTGTTCGTTTCAATGCGTAATCCAAGCCTTGCTATACTTCAGAAAAATTGTTCATAATTAATTGATAATTTTTATTCCAGATATTTAGAATCAGTCGGCGCAATCAACTTTGGTTCGAGCTCGGTTTGGTGGAAACGAAAAAGAAATATCAACAAAAATTCAAAGAAGGAAAAAAATGAAGATAGTGATAAAACGAAATTAAGAATTGAATTGAAAACTGCACTGGAACAAAGATTCAGTGCAGTAAGTTATGAATAATACGATACAGGGAAAGGTTGTCTGAGTTCACTGATTGTAGATCAAATGCTTTGAGTCTCTCTTGAGTCTGGGTCATGCTCTGCTAATAGAGACGAATTTCATTAAAGTTTAATAGGGGGGGGAAGATGTCCGTTTTATCCCACTTTCGAAGTTAACCACTGGTAGGAGGATGATAGTGTATAGGCCCTTATAGTAAAGAAGTCTATTAAGGCATTACATAGCTCAATTTCAATACTCAATCAAATTGTTTTTTTTAGAGACGACACAAGAAACATGTCGAGAAAGTTCCAAAATCCAAACCAGCTGATGTGATTGGTGGATACACGATCGATCATGCAAATAACAATGAAATTATTTTACCTGCTGCCTTGGCAACCACAAAAACGAAAGCAAACAAACAAAGCAAAGCGAAATCAACGTTACAAAAATATAAATTAATAAACTGTAAACAATATGACATCACAGAGGTAACCTAAATATGGTTATAATGTAATAGAGCAAGTGCTTATTTAGGTTGTTTATATTATTGTTATATTCAGGATTGCCCTTATGATGTCACAATTGCTGCAGCCTCTCTGGTTGTCATGGATACACAATCTCACCTATCGAACAACGAAGTAATGGGTCTGCTTGGAGGCTATATCACGTTTACTGGTTACAAGGTCAAAGTTCAGATAGTGGTCGCTCATCCGTGTACAAGTGCTAGTTCATCTAGACATTGTGAAATGGATCCAGGTAAGTTTTGTTACATCACTCATCCCCAAACTCTGATTTATGACATCATACATATATGCTTATGATATCACACTTTATTTCTTAGTATCCCAAAGTATGGTATGTGAATATATCACCACTAGAGGTCTCCATGTTGTCGGTTGGTATCATTCTCATCCGACATTCGCTCCACAACCTTCTCAAATCGACATTAAAACGCAGGTAATCAAGTAGGTTCTTGAGTAAATAAATATATAAATTGTCGAAGCCATTTGTGTTGTCCCTTCATCTTCAAGTCCTAATATCCATAGTCATGAACAGTAGGATCTCGCAGTACGAGTATAATTCGTTCCCAGACAAAGCTTGTATTACAAAGCGATTTTCCCATGGTAAACTAATTAATCCGTTCCAGCCTCTAAAAACCATGCAAAATGACTTTTTTAAGGTCTTTTTTGATGGTAGACTCATAGTAGGAGGTTCAACTGTACAGTTTAATCTCATTACTTACTGAGCTGATTTGATTGGTCTCCGGCAAGATCTAAGACATCTAGATATTGTATTTTTTTTTGCTAGTCGATATTTTGCTATAAGTTGGTGTTGGCTTTGTTATTTGATTGGGCAATTGTGTAAGATTGAAGTCTACTGTGCCTTATACTGTACAGATTACGCTGCATCTTCATTTCTTTTAATTTTACTATTTTTCAGCTCTCTCAGCAAATGATGTTCAATTCTCATTCATCTGTTTTTCTCGGAATTATTTTGAGTCCGTATCTACGACATAGTTTCAAGACTCAAATCAGCCTAGTTCACATCAGTGACAAAATTGATCCAAACACGAATGTTGGTACGTAGTCTGCCTGTCTGTCTCTGTATGTATGGGTCTTTGAGAGTCATTACAAATAGAAAATTTCTAATTAGCTTATAGCTCAAAGGGATTGCAAGGAGGATTCCTCCAGGGGACAGGGACCCAGGGATGTTATTCTGGGATGCATATGGACCGAAATTTGATAAAGATCTCTTTAGAAATGGAAACATTGTTAAGAGACAAACAACTTTCGTTCTTATATCTAGACATACATAATACTCATAATATTGACATAAATGTCGCTGTCAAATGAACAATTCTATATTTTCAGAAATTCCATACCAGGTTCCATTCAAGGTAGATTGCAATACGCTAGATGGCGCTAAAGAGTCAGAATTATTTTGCTTTCTGTCCTCGATGGTGGAAATAGCGAGAAACGAAGCAATATCTGGTAATATTCGATTGTTTTTCGTGAGGAAAGTTGTTGTGTCGATGATACAAGGGCTAAGCTATTTATTTTCAATATATTCATAACTAAATTTTCATTAGAAAAAAATTAAGTTTCTTTCCTAGTTGCTTCTAGCTTGCTGTACATGCGATATTTTTTGGTAGTTGGCTCTAAATGAGGCAACGCTGAGCTGTATTCGGGATAGTCGCGCCGAATTAGAGCAAATTATGAATTGTCAAATACCGACTTAGGAAGGTTTTACTGTATATAAAACGATATATTACTACCCATGAGTTGATACGTCATTACTTACGTCATCCTTATTCGAAACTACTGTTTTTTCAGGAGAAAGTTCTTCTCGTTTACAGCAGTTTCTTGAACCAGTCATTCAAGGTTCAACGATAACTCACTTAGACAAACTTATCAAGTCACTCAAATCATATATTACTTCACAATTGTACGAGACTGACGTAGGCAAACGAGTTATGACATCACAAACAGAACACGACGACACAATGATCCAATGCTGTACGGAAATCGATGAAGTAACAACGGACGTCTACTGTGACGAAACCATAGATTTTTATTTAAGCAATGGTAACTTGCCTCCGCTTTGTGACGATAATATTTCAATCAATGACGAAATCTGGGAAACTCCCTCATCTGAAAGCGATTGTGACGAAACGGATCCCGTTAACGTTTTGAATTGTGACGTAGAGAACGGAACCGCGACATCACCCTGGGAAAACGTGTTCGAAAGGATTAAGTATTTATTAGTTAATGCTGCAGAAAGCATTTAATACCCCTGACGTCATCCGTAAATCACGGGAACCGATACGTCATTTCACTCACCCAGTCCCCTATGTTCCCTCTTTTCCATGAAAGCTCAGCTAAATTATGGTTATGCTGTATCCCGATTTAATGTCATGTCTACAAATTTTTTTTTTGTAAATTCAGCATTTTTCAAATAATAAAATTGATTTTGATAAAATTGATAATTTTGATGAGATAGTATTTTTTTAATAGTTTATTATGGAAAGCCAATTATGGTCGAAACCCAACTGCAGTTCAAGATTTTCTACTACAAAGATAACCATTGCTTATTGCTTCATAGTCAGTGTAAGAAAGAATCTAAACAGCGCTATGCGACATATTATATTCGTTATTACATGTGTATAGGAAATGATATGAAATTCCCACGATATAGAACTGAACGCTGCAGAATAGCCTTATGGCAACTTTCCAAGGGGACACAATATTCCATGCACAAATTCAGCTTCAGTGGTTAGCGATAGCGATAACTTTGGGCCAATAAATTTCTGTATATTTAAAGATAAGGTGTATGAATGAGGATTAAATGTAATTTTTTCAAATCAATGTATTTTGTATGAAATAAAAATAATTCAATGCTAATTTTAAACTCTGCGTTTTTTATATTTGCGGGGTCAAATGTCATGTTTTATTTCTATTTTTGAGCCCTGTCTTACGTCATCGTCATTTGTTGACATCCCGAGTGTCTTTCGTTAGACGCGGTCGGTGGAAGCATCAAATTTAGCTAGGGAGTTAGATTGATTTGTTTAGGGGATGATGATGATCTGTGTTATCAGTGATGTAAAGAAGAAGTTATCTCGCAATTGCAAGTTGTAAATCATGATAATGCGTAAAATTAATGTATATGTCAAATGGTGATGCGGTATAGGTAAAGCATTACTCAGCAGTTATATGGAGGAAATCCTTACTACGCAAAGGTCTAATCAAGTGAATATGTGTATATCGTATTTTTGAGGGTGTTTCCAAGGGTTTGTGTGATAAAAATTTGGTCTGCATCTTCCTTGATATATAGACCGATGTGCAAAAATGATTGTATCATGAAATCATATTATGGATGTTTAATTTAAAAGTTCCCCGGGGCTCTTCTTCCGCAGGCTAGAGTTTGTATGCTAACATCACCCAGGTAGATAACCAGTGTTTATAATTATCAATGCTATAATATCAATAATAGTTAATTTTAACTATAAGGTAATTACTTACTAGTTTTCAGAGCTTGTGAATTATTATATGAAAGTATAGGCATATAACTGTTTTGACTCAGCTATTTCTACATCGCTCAAAAATCTTCTGCCACTACAAACATTGCATTGTGACATCAGCTTCAAATTGTCAGACCGCCGCTAGTATCACTGGTGAGTCATTATAATTTTATTTTATTGTGACGCGGTCGATGTTAATTATCCGGTAATATTGCGAAACAATGTGTTTTTGATAATCGTATATTTAGTATCCGTATTTAGTATACATAGTATCCGTAAACTTTTAGTTTAATTATCATTCAGTTTAGTATACATGTACATGTACATATATATTTTCTACTACTAAGATAACTGCTGTTTATTGCTACATAGTCAATATTAGAAGGAATCTTAACAGCGCTACGTGATATATTATATTCGTTATGTTTAGGAAATGACATGGTATGTACTTTGATTAATTTCCACGATAAATATAATTCTCCTAGGCTTATTAGACAACCCCTAGTTTTAAAGTGATTTGTTATGCTATAAGACTCTCCTCATATGTCGGCATATACTGTATTTATCATACAGTCGTTCCTCGCTATATCGTGGTTCACTTTTTGCAGTTACACTACATCATATTGTATTGTATGTATTTTATTTCATGATAAAATGTCAGTGTGAGAAGGGATCTAAGCAGCGCTACGCAACATACTATATTCGTTGTTGCGTTTGTTGTAAACTGGGATAGGAATATTGCATCAAAAGAACTGAAATGTTTTAGTGCAAGGTTTTAGTTTATTGACTCTTTACATTGCTTTAACGCGCGACTTTAGAGGCAGAAGACATTTCTTTTTCAAACATCCGTTTCATTATGACGTTTCAATAAAACTTTACAGTGTTATTACGTCTTGGTCGTCGACACTACGACCTTTGTTACCGAATAAACGCAGCTATGTCAATCCGTAATTTGTTGATTTACCGGTTATAAAGGGTCAACTGTTACATGTCTATCAACACCGCGAGGTCATAATAAAACATTGGTGACTTCATAATGCCTTGAAATCACGCCGTATACTGATTCCTTCATTCATATAGAAAAACATGTCGATTTTCGCGGGTTTTTCATGTACGATTTTTATCAGATATAATAATTTTGCAATAAGCAAACGACGATAGCTGTTAGAATATACTTATTTATATATAATAATAATATATATTTTATGTTTCTCAGTCATTTTTTTATGGACTAATTTCCTGAACTTATATAAGCATTGGCATCTCATGGTAACCTTTAGATTTTATCGAAGTTTTACTGAGTAAATGTTGTTGTGACATTTCGTATCTCGGGCGTGGGAGTCGTAAGGTTTCCTATTTATGTCTTGTTGTTACTTCATTGCTATTTACAGCCAAGTGTTTTTAAACTTTGCTCAACGTTGATGCGACCAAACATATAAAATATCATAATTGTCTCTGGCGCCACAGTAAATGTTAGGTAAGCAATAATAATCACTTGGTCGCGGTTGTGGCTATTTCTTTGGCGGATGCCTATTTAATTTGTTTAAAACTCCAACCGATTCAATCCTGTTAAACCTAAACGGTCACAAATGGCGGGAAAATATTGAAATTTCGTCAAGGTGGTTATAATGCGATATATAATACTTATTTCTGTGATATATCCAATGTATTTACAGTAACACCTCGCCGAACGTCATGATTTGATTCCGGTAATCTCGATGTCGATGAGAGCCTATTTTTGAGCCGGGCGTAATGCGGTATAAGTATGACTACGAACACGTAACAATTAGCCTAAACATCATATGGAAGAAATCGCAAACACACGTAGAAATACATATGCCGCTTGGGAACCAGCAGCCACTCCGCCACGTCATTTTTGTCTATTGATCTCCCATTTACACCGATTGATTTCCTTGTTGCGTCCAGTGCAAACGTTGACAATATATATTTTGGTATCAGCACTATCCTACTCAGGTCTCATGGTTAAAACAGACACAGTCAAGGAATTACTCACAAAAAAAACAGAGCAAGCGATCGCATCACCTCAGAAATTATTGGTCTCCTTACCTCGCCTAGTGCAAACGTTACCCATGGATACTACGTAGGCAGTAGAGATCCACAAATATTTATCCACCGTTTTCGATATTTGTTTTTCATCTCTGCGGGAGAGACTCGTTACAATTTCATAATTTGTTTGGTTCGTGATGGCGACTCGTAATTTTCTTCTCGTTAGGAATATGCGTCCAAACATATCAGCTGAATTGACAGCTTGACAAATATGTCCAAGGTACGGTGTTTGAGGTTCCCGTCATCAACTTACGCACGTTCTACGATACGCAATTGCGTGACCTATCCCCGTATCGCAAATAAAATTCTTCCTTTGACCTTTGGAATACTTGAGATAAGTTGCAATCAATCAATCCAACTGTTGGAAGTTTGCGATGGACAAACTATATTACGTGAATTTAATCTTGATTACAGACTTCTTTCTTCCAATTCCATTTTTTTTTATATTTGACAGATTGTAGAACGGGTCTGCAAACATTTTTTCTAAAGGCCAAATAGTTTGAGCCAGAGGTGTGCAACCTTGTAACACTTCCGGGCCAAATATACTTAACCAGATTAGACGGCAGACTCCACTTGTATTTCACATCGACTATCCACTAGTGACTGGCATAAAAAAAATCGATTTGGTTTCTTGCAAATCAAATGAATGAAATTTAGGGACACTTCCTTTCACTATTCATATAACATCAAAAAGAGTGACATTTAATTCCTGTTACGGGCCGTACTCTATAACATAACTGCAGCTTCCCGCGGGTCGCACAAATTCGGTTCGCGGGCCGCATTGGGCGCATTGGGCCCACTGGCCGCAGGTTGCACACATCTGGTTTAGGCTATGCTATTTAGGTCTATAGTAGGTCTATTTAAATAACCAAAAGAATAAGTGCTTCGCCATTTAATTCGGGGGCAAAATAATTCTCCCCATTCTACCTAAAAGCACGAAATTCAGAGTCCACATTTCTTTTCTTGATTTGACGATGACATAGTGGTTATGCGGGTGATAACACTAGAACAAAATGTCTTAGAACTGCGTGGAAACACTGCCGAATTATAACTGCGTGACAAACGAGCGATCTGCTGGCGCTACGTCGCTATCTGTATTTGAGCGCCGTTCCGTTATGACGCGTAGTTTGAAATATTGAAGGATTTGAAAAATGTTAAATTAGATTAGGCGGATATGTTATTCTTGGTCAACTTTTAGTCTTGTCCTCATTGGCGGTTGTAATTACAACTGCATGTATGCAAGGTTATTGTTTTTAATCACACCGACGGGCAAATAGTTTTATGCAACGTCATAACGTATTGTATTGAATCATGAATAGAAGAAATTCTCCAGCAACGGTTATTGTATTTCCCACAAAAGTCAATCTCGAATAATCGTTTGAATTACTGCATCGATATTCAATCAATGTCATTTTACTAGTTCAAACATTCAGCGAATGAAATTTACCATTTGCAAACTACAGCCATGCTATCGTTCTAACTTATTATTATCACTGTATGTTAGTGCACGACGTACAGTGTAATGTAACACATCTCTTGTATAGTTAAATTTTCCTTATTGTACTTCTACCTGAGTAAAATGACTAGGAAGGTTATTTTGCATAGCACAACCACTATTTCCAAACTACAGTCACGCTAGTTATTACTTATTAATATTACTGTATATTAGCACGATTTACAGAGCACTGATGTTCCGCGCTCCCATTTAACGCGAATGCAGATATAACGCGGGTGGATCATTGGATCTATTTTTTAATAGCTTAAAGCTTATAACACGAATTTACCGCGACCCTGTCTTGTTCTCGGTGAGAAATGGACCTCAGCGATCGCGTTATGGAAAAGTTGCATTGCATAGAATAGTATGACTATATTCTACATGATAGTAACTTGTAATATTGCAGCCTATACAAGGCTTTTAAATGACTCTTTGGATAGATGAACTTCGACAAAAGATTTTGCCATTATAACTATTGTAACCCTGCAGTCTACCATTAGCGGTAACCATGTCAATCTTGCTATCTGACCATCATTGCTTTGTCTAATTTGTATTTTTCAGTCACAAACATCTGATTCTTGAGACATTCTATATTACGAGCAACAATGGGTTCAATTGATATCAACATTCAATTCATATTCCATCTTATAAACGTTTGGTGACATTATTAAGTTTCAATCAGTTCGAAAATTCCAATAAAGAACCACATGGCAAGCGAGTACACAATATTCGGCGTCAAAAATCTAGATCGTTTCATTGAAAAATACTTCGGGTCAACATCTCACAGTGTGGAGTCGGTATGTGTGGTCGCTTTGTTAGAAAGTTTGCAATAAAAAATCTATTGATGACAGAGATCTTTTTTACTTCGTAATACCACAAAATATATACCACCAGTAATTTTTAACGTTAGCGGTACCACCCCCCTGTGGGCGTTGCCAACTCTTGAGGGAGCGGACAGAGTTCAGGGAGGCGCTAGGTGTTTACATTTAAATAAATATCCCCATCTTTGGCAAGAAATAAAATTACTGCCTTTGGCTTATAGTCTCTATACTTGTTGTATCTTAACTTAGGTAACTGGGGCGGTATTTTATTTTAAAGAGAATTTCCCAGAGCCCAGGCCCACACCGGGGAAAGCCGCTGTTAAGAGTCGGTATGTGCTGAAGCTTTGTTAAAAACTTTTGGCATAATGGATTCATTGATGACGGAGATTTTCGTGAAATATTTTGCTGCGAAATTGACAATTCTTATTTGTTTTGCGGCAGAAGCGCATATAGGTCGAGAATGTACACACACAGTAGCAGGAATGTTGTAGAACAAGCAAGGTGTATTGGCGGATGTGTTTGATGTGGTGTATTTGAGTTCCAACTATTCCCAATTGGTTACTGACCTATTACACTCGATTTACAGTCTAACCTCGATGTAACGCGTTAATTGAATCTTAAATAGTTTACCGCTATAACGCTGATTTAATGCGACCTTTTTTTTCTAAATAAGCGACTAAATATGGCTTCACTTGAAATTCGTAAAACACAGCCAAGTATAAGGCTTTATTTATACCAACTTTTGCTGCATTCCATAAACAGATGAATCGAAACTCCCTTTTACGTATTTAATACCGTCATAACAAAATATAATGAATGAATTATTTATGCTCGTAGATTATTATTAATTAGTGTTGAGACGCGAGGTACCTGGCATTTGATTCTTGAACGGATCCTTTGTTCGTTATATTTTAGTCAAAACAGATTCTGAGCGGAACAACCAGAAGAGATAACGATCATTGAACATTGTTTATCAACAGATTTATGAATGACAAATTGTAACAAATATCTCAGCAATGTCGTTGATGTTCTTGTTGTGTGGTTTCAGCGGCTAGTGGCGGTTGTAGTTTGTATCGGTCTTCAGGCGTAAGAGTAATGTTCTTGTATGGCTTCAGTGGGTAGTGGCGGTTGTAGATCATATCGGTGTTCGGGTGAGTATGTGGTCTGTTTGTATTTCTGTGTGTGAACTTATATTATATATTGTTATTATTTCATTGGATTGGATCATCAATATCAGTTTTTCTCAACCTGGATTCGATCGAACTCCAGAGGTTCGTTGAGTCAGTCTCAGGGGGTTTGGCAGAGGTCAAGAATTCTAAAACTATTTCCAACAATACTATTTTTGGCGTAAAAAGGTAAAAACATTCATCCACATAAATTTCAAAACATATTCTTTGTTTAGCAACATTTATCACGGTTGTTAGATTCCATATTATTTGGATAAAAGTGAATGCCTAAATATGAGTGTGTCGCCTGCAGTGTGTAGATGTGTCGCAGACGAATTGGTGTTATTAAAATATTTTAATCCATATTCACAGATAATTACCCATAAATGATAACAATCACATTTGTCTTGGAAATGTATCTTATCGTGCTTACACATTATATATTAAAAAATAAATAAATGAACGGTTTCTCGAGATCTCGAGATTGAATTAACCACTAGTTTGCTATTAAAACTGGATTTCTGTGTCGCGAAATTATTTCTGCAGCGAGTTCATTTGTAACTATTTTAAAGTAAACTAAACTAATAACTCTGAATCTAATTTTGCCTGAAAGTCGAAGTCTCGAACGTACGAAGTTAGGGTCGTGCGAAGTATCTACCAATATTATTTCCATCCGCCACCGCGCTCTATCCAATTTCTTCAACGGACTTTACACACGCTACGTTTCCTAGAATTTAACCGAGCGAAACTCAAACGCGAACAATATGTTTTGAGTAAAAATATAAAATCATGTCAATAACATGTCACACAACTATGTCACTCTTGTTGATATTTATTGTCATGTCAGAACTAAAGAGATTTTATCTTTTCCGTTTGACAAGTTATAAATAGTTTTCATGTTTTGATTTGGCACCAAGGAATGTGATACTGCCTACTTTGATATCTGCCAAATCTAGTTACATAAACCAATGCCATAGATATACCTCGTATATAGATGGACCTCGATTAACGCGATCAAATAAATATTTTTTACTCTTTTGCCCGAAGCGTCGATTATCCGAATTGCCCGTTATCGAAAAACCATTGAAAAACTGTAGCCCATAGAACGGAATGTATAGTGATTTATATATATGATAATAATAAAGAAACTGTGAAAAGCTGATTTAATAAACAACTGTATAATCTTAACCTTCCTGATTGCGGTAGCCAGTGTTGGTTTCAAAACTTTAACCATCGTTAAATAAAGAGTGCCTGTATATGTAGAATTATTTCAATTAGCATACATATACAGTGCAGTGCAGTAACTAAATCGTTCCGGGAGGCTGTTCAAACTTTGAATTGTTCGAGGTGCGAATCAATTATTCCTATTAGAAATAACGTAGAGTGATTTAATCTGTTCCCAGACGTGTAGTTCGAGCGTAGAAGCATCGGTCTAACTCAGAATGGAATTTTTCATGAATTTAGCATTTTAAGTCTGGAACGTACGAAATTACTGTACAGGGTAATGAAAGCGTTCCTTACTATACTTGTCCTTTATCACAAACAAAAATATACATCTATCTATATATACATGCTTCAGCCTTCATTTATTGTCATTTTATTCCTTGATGCAAATATGATGGATTGCTGTGCTATGTCAATCTAAAGAAAGGGAAGGTTGTCGTGGTCGCCTCCGAAATGTTTACTTGTAAGCGCAGCTCAGTTTGTTATTGAATAGAACTTATTTTATTGCCACGATAAAACATTTTACGACTGGTCAAACAAACGTTGTTCCCGCGAGTCTTCTGAAACTTTTATTGCTTTGTCAACGTCTTGCGATTTACTCAAATGCCACACGTTCACTGCGTGCTCGCAACGAAATATCGTAAATTTAATGCGACATCCAGAAACCGTTTCTATCTAACGGTTGAAATATTTTCAAACCTGTTTACAACCATTTATAAAACGGAATCTTGAATCGTTTGATAAACGTTAGGCTTAAACGTAAAGCAAACCTTCTCGGAACAAACAAAAAGTGTATTTATTTTTATTTTATCTTGAAATCGTTTTGAGTTTTGAGTCCTATATAAATTATAATGTTGAAAATTTTTAGGCGCTTGAGTTCAATGCTATGGGCCCCCTATGGGCCACGCCCCACATGCGGGCAATTTGAGAATGATGTTATATGAATAAATATTCCTTGCAATCAAATGTTTTTATATTTATTCCTGATGAGATAAATAAATTTCAAAACGATTTACAACCGTTTCCCTCACAGACTCCTAACGAAAGTTGTATAACTTTAGGCGTGAGTGTTAATGTAGAAGGAAATTTCGAATTGAATTTTTTGTTGCTACGCGCGCAGTTCGAACATAGAAGCATAAGTCGAACGACAAATTGAATTTCTCATTAATTTAGAATTCGAATTCTGGAAAGTACGAAGTTAGGAAAGTGCAAACTGCGAGGCGCCACTGTACATTATTATATAATAGATCTCAGGACGTTTTTTAAAACTGGACTACCTTCATGTGGTTGGTTTCACGATCTATTTATTTCCCTCAGCATACTAGGTGGGGTATATGGGGGGCTTGAAGATGCCTCAGTGCTGCGTTGAGCTAATAGAAATATTTGTTTCGGAAATATTCCCCAAAATTTGAGTCATTTCTTGAAAATCTTTTGATTTTATTTGATGATAGAGTAATATTACTGTTAGAAATGAAGCACGGTCGGTAAACAATGAATCACGCATGAAATAACGTAGAAGGACCTGAGTAAAATATTGAAAGTACGGTATAGTCTTTGTTTGCACATTGAACCCGGGAAATTCTAACGTGCTGAAATTTCTCTGTTTCACAAGGTTGTAGTTTAATGTAACATGGAATAACATGAAATAATGAAAAATGAGAATGGAAAATTATTCAATAGTCACAGAGAGAATAATATAGGAAATTGAAATAGTGTATCTTCGTACATTACTGTACTTGAAAAATACCGTACCGAACCTATAGATTGAGTAGATGGGAGAACGGGAAAAATATTATTGTATTGTAAGATTCAAGTAGTCATTCTAATTCATCTCTGTGTAGCATATACAAAGGGCAATTAGCCTAATTATATTCCCTAGTCAAATTAAACGTTTTATATTGTATATGGTATATGTTACTTTACACCGTTATGTAGATACTACAAATACACTCCCACAAAGAGTGTACAAAGAAGTTCGCAAGGCGTAAAAAAAGGAATCCGGTAAAATCGTGAAAAATGTAATACAACATAAAAAATAGTAATATTAATATTCGTAGAATGAATATTATTATAGTTATGAAATGTTTTTGGGGCAATCTCAGCGATCCCTGCATTTGTTTACATTCTAGCTCCTCTTCCTACTATAATAATCCAACTATGCAATGATATTAAGTCTTATAGCTATAAGACCACAGCTTCATATTTCAAATTTGAATTACCAATCGCTTTACATTTATATATCGTCATCATAGTTCACAGCTCAAGTCCTGCCTGGGACGCCTCCCCCACCCCCTAGTGCCCTAATATTCGCTTGCTGTAACATTGTGGCGCGTCTCCATCCCTCGATCACTCCTGTCGCAAATTTATTAGTTTTGATTATCGATAGTTCGTTGCCCGGACTTTATGACGTAAATCGCGTATGTGACGTAATCACGTATGACGTTTCATATGAAGTGCTAGATGATCGGATCTACTAAATGCTCTTTCACAGAGAGAACATTTGAAAGGTCGATGACCTGTATGTTTCCGGAAGTGACGTGTAAGTTCATCGGATCGTGCAAATCTCCATCCGCATCCAACCCAACTGCATTGATATGGTTTCTCACCTAGAATGAAAATAACTGATTGTTTAGTATTGAATCCGATGTAGTTTATGTTATACGGAAAATCTTATGTGACTAGTTATAATGGTAATGAGGTTTTGGTTTCGGGTTGCTGATAAATAATAATAATAATCCTCGTTAAACGCGGATTCGATTAACGCGGAATTAAAAAAAATGCGCTGTGTTGTGCCCTTGGTAAGTCGTAACGTAACGTAAATACCGACTTAGCAACATTGTAGTATATGTAATATTCCACATACCTGTATGTGTTCTGATATGTGCTTTTAAATGTGAACTTTTTGTATATGTTTTCTGACATCCGTCGAAGGAGCATGCATGAATTGCAATTCTTCTGTGTTTCTTTATTTTCCTGATTCGTTTAGGATCTTGCTCTGGGATGTTCCTCCAGGATCCATCGACGGATTCTGGGCTTCTGTTTACATTGTATGAAGCCGTGTTCTAGAACGAAAATAGAAAGCGTAAATTTTGGGGGCAATTCATCTTATTTGATGATAATGGGAACACTATCCAACGGTCGTATATATGAGGAACGGCCGAAGTTAAATGGTCGTAAGTGCGAGCTGTCTTTGAGTGAGGAATTTCTGTGTATAGTTATTGGCGGTAATCTTTATAACTAAAGCGAGTATTGTTTATTCCTATGTGACCGAACAAACGAGTACAAAACATTTCTTTCTTACGCAAACAATTGATATTACTTTGATATTTGCTGATCAGTGACTTGTGCAAACAATGGAAAGAAAAAGCTTCTTCGGTTTTACGATTGTTTACTCGCGGGAATACTGTTATGTGATAAAGCAGGTATAAATTCTCAATTGTCATCTCACTATACGTTCCTTTCTATATTAATTCAACGTTCATTAGCGTGATTGTTCCGTAACATATACGTTTATGTCGTCAATACAAAGATATAACATATTCCGGACTGTACAATACAGTGGTCCGTTCCAGAAAGTCGTTCGAACTCTCGAATTGTTCGAAGTCCGAATCAGTTATCCTCATTAAAAATGATAGAAAGTCAAATAATTCGTTCATGAGACCCCAAAATTCATGCTAGTGTTAACAAAGCTTCAATTTTTATTGACTTCCGCGGTGAATCACAAACTTCACATTTTTTTTACTACTAAAAATGGAACTAAGGCATTGCTGTGTCGTATGTGTTGTATTGGTGATGTGAGTAATGCAAACTGTGTTTATAATCCCTGTCTCAGCAGGTTTTATCGGTTGAGTCTCTTTCCTTTGCTAGCAAGCTTTATCGGAGATAACAATAATAGTACTGTAAGGATGTACGTCATTTTATTTACCTCGGTTGTTTGCTGCATCCATATTTGTTCGTCATGTTCATATGGATGATATTGAGGCAATTGGGGCATATTGGGAAATTGTGGCGTAGCTGAAACGTAACAGAATTGTGACGGGTGGTAGTTCACGTCATTTGATGATGTAAGAGATTGAAAAGTATCCCTTGTATTGTTATTGTATATTTCTCCTCCATTCAACGTTAAAGTAACTTCCGTTTGTGACGTATAGAATGACGTATATTTTTGTGACGTATTAGATGACAGAATGGTTTCCATAGGTAACCGATTCACGTCATCGGTCGTCTGTTGTAGATAATTCCGACTGAAACTCTCGACTTCGGGTAGTTTGCCTTCGTCATTTCTGTTGATTACGTCATTGGAGTAGTTGTTGACGTCATGATTGTCGAGTATTAGATCGAGATATTTTTGATTTCCATGCCAGAACGTTTCTATATCATCCAGCATGTCGTGGCTTTTTAATTTTTGTAGCATAACGTCACTAGAAGTATTATCTATTTCGACTGCCATCTGCAGAGATAAGGACTGATAAGAAATAACTAACATGATAAGTAGACAAGCCGGCTGGTATGAATGTTGCATATAAATTGAAAATGTACTTGTTATTTCGTTGTACATAAGTTTTCCATTTATCTCGTATAGCACGAATTGTTCCCAGTTTATTTTAAAAAATATTTTCCTTTTTCCAGATAGTTAAAAAAAAAATTCAACTCCAGAGCGCCTAAAATAATCCAGCAATAATTCTTTCCTGCCCATCAACATCTCACCAATTACTAATATTACTGGAAACCTATACTACTACTATTCCAAACTATTGCCAACTTCAAAACCACAAGTAATTAATATACAGAACACATTTAAATGATTACTAATAATAGTAAATTAAAAAAAGGAGAAAAATAATAGCTATGCAGCTCCCTTCAACTTATTAAAAACCTGTTGTTGCTGACTCAATACTAAAACAATTGCCAGCTTGAAACTATTGCTTCAAATCGCAAACCAAATGTTTATCAAATACATCCTTTACCTAAGTAAACTAAAAATACAAATGAAATATTAAGATATAAATTTTATACAATATAATTTTCATCTAAATATCTTACGTCATCAAATGATTACGTATATCTTTCGTCACACTACCCTGATATACTTAAACCTGTTCAACACTGTACTGAACCCGGTTCGATTCGGTTAACTGAAAACTTTTCCTTTTTATCTTTCTCGACAAACAATCCTGGCAGTAAAACAAATAAAACCAAGATATATGAAGCTTAACCCTTTGTGTACAACTCAAAGATTTACATTAACCACTTCACGACTAATGAAAGTTTTCAGAGGTGTATCTAATCACAGGTATAGCACTTACCATGTCATGATTAGTGGGGTTACCCAGGTCACCCTCTATTGATCCTATCCATCTTTTTTTAAAAACACGAGTGGGATACTGTAATACCCACATACGGAAATAGTGACAATACTTAAACAGAGTCACCCAAACCCAGATTCAAGTCCCCAAATTGTGAAACAAAAATGCATTAGTGAAAGCATGAAAAGTGCAGTTGTAATTTTCATGTAATTTCATAATTTGTTAATTAAAAGATTAACGACCTTGCCTTGTAAGTTTTGGGTTGATAATATTATGGTAAAGTTATCTTAAAGATGGAGACGTCAGATTTTTGAACAGAAGCGCAATCACAATGCTTACTATAGGTGCTATTTTCCTCAGTTGTAGTTATATTGTAATGGATCCAGTGTAATAAGACATATCCATTACTTCAGAATCAGTTAGATATCTATAATTTATTCGCTAGTGGTCGCTAGAATTCACTTTCCCACGGATAGGCCGCATCTTAAATACTTCGTAGTAAATAAATCATTGTTACGTTACAAAAACGACAATTACTTCCATTAGATTAAATTATTAATTATTTGAAACGTAATAATCACAGATTATAATTATATTTGGTCGTCGTGTGACACGCGGGAAACGTATTGACTGGCACGCGTGTGACGTGATAATGTGCTTATCTTTTCTTTATGTAGCAACAGTGCTTCTAATCCTATTGTGTGTCGTCGGATCTAGTTTATTTACATTTTTGGTTTCGATTTTCACCTGTTACCGTGTTTGAATTTATTAACCAACGACATCCCTTACTCGCTTACCAGATACAGTTGCCCTATCCCGCATAATCTGTATATACGGCACCTAGCGGTAAATTCAAGTCTTCCTTATTTCTAATATTTGCTTGAGCTAGTAGCCCCCTTAAGCCTATGCTATACTGACCTTACTGAGATTTTGCTAATTTAAAAATATAAGTTTTAATATTTGACAAACAGAACATCTAGTATCCCCTATCAAATATCTGTAATTCGCGGTCAATTGCAATCATGTTAACTGTAAATCGTACTCTTTATGTGTTGTCCTGTTCTGTTGTTTCAAACAGTGTGTACGTTTTTAGTACCAAGCAATACGTGATTCTGTAAATTCAATGCAAAATGATTATGCTGAATTTTTACCAAATTAGACCAAAATTAATCATAAAAGTACTCTGGAGCTGAAATGAGGACATCCCCTTCATTTGACCCCTATAGTCCCCGTTCACTCCCATAAATCCCACGTGATAATACCCACCTACGCAATTTCAATACTAAACAATATGTGATTGCCGCATGCAAGATGTCATTGCTTTTGTTCCTTTTCTAATTTTCACGCAAACAAAAATGACTCGAATGGAATTTCGTTGAAAATTAAGATTTTAAGATAATTTTGTTTTCGAAACTCTTTGAAATTTTTTTTCTTTTCCCCAAATATTTGACGAACGAGTTTGAACTATCCATCACATCACGCGCGACATCGATTCTCATTGTCGTCGAATAGTTTGCGCAGGTGAATAGGGAACAATAGAAAAGATTTATGACCTGATAATGATGAGAAACTTATTGTTTGTGATAAACAATTACTTAAAATTTAAATTTCACGAATCATTAGTATTATTACGTCAGATACGTACGTGACGTAACATTATGATAATTGTTTGTGAGGTTATGTGTACATTGTGACGTTCAAATGACCGTTGTGTTGTCAGCTGCTGCGTTGTGATGAAATAATGCTTGGAATTGTTTTCTTTATTTATAAAATAGTAAAATTTCCGTTCCATTGACCTGATCGTAAAGTGGGTAAAATAGTTCCTCACTTAACGATCAGGATCATTTCCAACGATTTGCAAAATATCTTTATAATATCATTCGACATGTGATAGAGTTCATGAGAATATGAAAAATGGCAACAATATCTAACGGTCGTAAGTGTGAGGAACGGTCGCTGTATTGGCAGTCGAGATGACGGTCGTAAGTGTGAGTGGTCGTTAAATGTCTGAGGTTAACCAGGTGGTCGTTAAATGAGGTATTATGTCGGGACTTGCGTTAAATCGGGCGACCATTAAAATTGCTGGTTTTAAGTTAGCATTAAGCATAGAGAGAGAGACCGTTGATAGTTATGTAAACAGAAACTTATTGAAGTTCTGTGTAAATGTCAGAGCGACTCTCTGGTGGCTCGTTGTTATCAATCATTATATCTATTGATAAGATCTAGAAAAATTGTTGTTGTTCATTGTTCCGTGGAATTTTCCCGCTAAATAATTCCATTTTCAACTATCACTGTGTGTTAGCTCATTAACTCCTTCACGACGAAGCACAGTCACATGTTAGCCTTCTTGTAGTACAGTGTTTCTTAACCGGGGGCAATATGTCCCGAAATTTTGGAACAAAATTGTGTATTCCAGCATGAATTTTAGAGTCTGGGAACGAATTAATTCACTTTCCATTATTTCTAATAGGGATAATTGATTCGGACCTCGAACAATTTACAGTTCGAACGGCTTCCTGGAACCGATTAAGTACGAAGTACGTGGCACTACTGTATATAGTGCCGTATTAATACTATCAGTAGTAAGGATGTGCGTCATTTTAATATTCGAAACTTGGTTCCTATTTTATTGCACAGTATAGAACATTAGGTTCATTTGATGAAGCATAACTTCACGTTTGCGTTATAAAAACGATTTGTCTATTGTGATAAATTCACACATCATAATGCATCATTACATCACAATGTGGGATGAGTTTCTGCGGTTTCTTTATCAGTTGACAAGACGGATTGCAGCGTCAACAAGGATTTTATGAATGAATATTATTTTACACGCGATCAAATATATTTTATACGGACGCGAACGAAACGCTCTGAATATAATATACTGATATATCAGGCGCGCTTGTTTGATTTTGAAAATTAAGAAGATTGAATAGCGAAAGGGTCAACCGTTATGCGTCGTTTCGATACGACAATCCTACTTGACTCCTACTTACATAAAACTTATAAATAGCTGCATACTTACCCAGCGTTACTCGGGTTCACTATCTCAGTGACCTTGCGTTGACTACGCACGTCTTTCCCGTCAAAAATCCAACGTAAGTCTTCAACAGAATTAGTGAATAACGGAAAAGGGTAAAGGTCAAGGTACATATTGATATTTGACATCGAGTCATAATGCACTGATAGCCGTTTGGGGAACTCTATATTGAAATATAGCGCGACTATGACCTGCACCGGGTCACCACAACAAATTCGGGTTCAAATCTAGAGGATAAACAAATTTCTATCCAACTCTCTATCTCATAAATAAAGAAGAAACTGTGTGTATGTGTGTATTTTCATTTGCACATAACTAGGGCTATTGACTCAGCGCTTTGAAAATTTGTACTGGGTTCTGTTCTACTTGAACGATGTATACATTTAACTGATATATTTTCCTCTTACTAATATTAGTCAACATGTTTTGTCAGTTAATATATTTTGCTTTTACTTTAATTGTGCTCCTTTTGACCACAAATAGGAAGGTATTTTACAAGTTATACCTAAAAATGGAATATAAACAATACTATAATGAACGTCGAGTTGTTTGTGACGTAATTATCAATCCAATAGTGTGTGAGTATTGTTACGTACCGGACGTCATACTCAGGATCGTTTGTGAATACGTAGTATTGTAAGGGAACAAATACAACATTACGTATTATGACGGATAATGTGTGATAACGTGTTAACGTGAATTAGCGTGGGTTTATTTACCTGGGTGATTTATCACCCCATTTATGGGGATCGTTTTTTTAGTTAATCCGTGTCAGACCTCCCATAAGCCAAAGCGTAAAGTATCTGCAAACAATATCTAATCGTTGTTAAACAAAAAACTTCATTCAATCAATTGAAGTTAAATCTTCCGTGAAATAATTTCATTCATCGCTTTACTCCGACCGGAAAGATAAAAAATGTCTTTCTTGACAAATATCTTGAGCTGTTCTCTCAGTGATGTTGACTTTTGATCTTGGTGCAAGCAGTGATATACAGTCGTGTTTGATATACGACCCTAACTTTGTACACATTGATATATACAGTTTACGAATGTTGAGAAATCCATGAGAAATTATTTCAACCTCAAATAATGTGTATTTGCTGTTTAAATTTATCGAAATCGACAATTCAGAGTTCGAACGGCCTTGTGGAACGGATTAAGTAAAAGGCATCACTACTGTACAGTAAAATTTAAACAAAAAAAGGGATCCTTATTTCTTTGCGAGGTCATTTTCATTGGCTTCAATGATCACGTTTTAACTGGTTTGTACTTTACCAACCTTACATACGATTTATAAGTTTGTTGTTGGCTTACCTTATCCATTCTTCATCATTACTTGATATTATAATCATATGTCGACGAACTTTACCTGTTGTATTTGTTCTTTCAAAGCAAATATCATTTGATCTGATTATTAAATTTCTCCCGTGGTATCAGCAAACCATTGACAAATGTTGAACCAGGAAAACATCTGCAATTAAATTCGACCACAATATCTTTTATTTACATCTTGATTCCGAGATTGAAAACATTTGACAGGCAACGTGACTTGACAGAATATGCTATGGCATCTTGTACTCGATTGTTGTCGTTTCGTTCAAATTCGCTGAGAAAATAATGTGATATGCAACTACTTTAGATGTACGATAATTTTACTAACTTATAACAATATAAAATGTCGTATAAAAGCGCTTGGCGAGTGCTACGGCCCTTTGGTAGACGTTGACCGGCCACCGTAAAATTAAATAGAAATTAGAAATAGAAATTGTGATTTGACATTTCTTGTGAGGCAATCTTACTTTTTCATTGTTTTATTGTTATAACATTTACTCTTACCAGTCACAGCTTCTCAAAAAAATGCAATTTACAGCGTATTACAAAGATATAAAATTAATGTTATACAGAAATGAGTTCAGACTATTGGCCCGGCCCTCCACAATATTTTTTGTTCCTCATGTTGGAAAAATAATTGCCCACACCTGGACTATACAATCAAGGAAACCCACAACAATCTCTCATCATCCTGATAGTGATGAGTCAATGTTGTCTGCCAAACTTGAGGGCAGACTAATGCCCAAACCACACCCCATTAGCTTTTCACCATTTGCGAGGTAAAGTGATAAAGAATAGCTATTAAATCTAAACTTCACACTTGAAATTAGAATTTCTCATCGCTTAACGTTCATATCTCGAATAGTGCAAACATCACAGCTAAAGTTCCCGCCAGGCAAAACAGGTTACCAACCATTGCGCTGTGTTGTTTGAATGACAGAAAGTTATTTGTCTTCACGAATCTTTGATGATTTCCAATGTGCGTGCGACTGTTAATTGTTGATACTTCTGTGGCATTGTGAATCAGATTACAGTCGGCTTATAGTGGTATTATCTCACGTTGTGCATGTATTAGTCATTGATCTTAAGGAGTTGTTCAATGTTGGAATGCGAGATATATTGATATCAGCTATATGTCATTTGTGATAGATGTTTGACCTTTACTGGTTTGCCAATTCAGTCGCTAAATAGTAAAACCGCATTTGATTGAGACGGAGTGGATAAATATGTTGTAAAAAATTTGTCATATCACAGATGTTCGAACCGGTTTAAACCTGGTTACCAGATACATATACATTGGTGTCTCGTATATGTATAACTAACCCTCTACTAGTAAGATTATGAAACTAAGGACACGTTTTGGTCAGGTACTTCATGTAATTTCTAAATATTTTGCGCTGGGCTGGGTCACGGTTAGAGGCAGGGTGTGGAGTCGGAGTCGAGGGGTCGGTTACTGTTTGCTGAGTCGTAGTGGCAACCTTAAATTTCCTGCAGTCGATTTCGGAGTTATGAGTTGGGTTAGAGTTAGGTTTGAGGGTTAAGTCGGAATCTCTACCATGAAAACATTGTATTTCTTAGGGAATTCCTAGTTCACTATTATACTGTAACATATACAAGGTACAGGCAACGTCAGGGTAGGTGGAAAAATATCGCAGTTCATTGTAAGAAATTGTCTATATATCTCTATTAGAATTCATTGTAGGAAATTATCCGTAAGATATTGGCTGGTTCCCGTGTGTGACTGGAAATAATTGATGTGATACCAAGAATTACATCTAAATATTTAAGTTTCGAATCATACTTACATTTAAATCTCTCAAATCCTGATTTCTACGTCTCCAACCACTTCAAAGGGAATTTGTACGCAACGTCACATTCTCTGTTTGTTATTGGTCCGTGCGTTCCAGCGTCGAACCAGCTTAAATCCAATTATTGAGTTTTGTAATAAACGCTTAAAGCGATTAAGTATTCGGTAAGATATTTAGGTGAACGTTTTATCGAGCATTGTGTGAGTTCAAGTTCCAGTAAATCCGCCAAAATGAACACGGCAGAAGGCGGATGGCGAGTAATCGGATCACTGTTTCATCAGGGCGTCTGTGTATTTGGAGATACCTGGAAAAATTAAACCAAATTCATACTAGCTTGCTTGAGACAACTAAACATTTACCCCAGCAGTATAAGTATGTTGACGTTGCCTTAATATAGCTAATGCAACATAGCGGTAAATAATTTCGCTTGTCGGACGATCGCAAGAGAATAAGGTATAATTGTAAAGTATAGTGTTTGATATTACCGCGATACAATATCCTTGCACCTTGCCAAACAATGTGAATAATCATTTATCATCAATGTTAAATAATCATTTAACATTACTGTATGTAAAAATGAAAAGGGAATACCATAAATTGCATAGCTGACAGTCAAGTTTGGGTCCTTAGTCTTAGTATGGCACTGAGGGTCCGGGATAATTTTCTCCTATGCCCCCTCAAATCCCTCCCCCTTAAAGATAATAGCAAGGGATCAGTGACCTGACATTCATTGCTGCGTAATTTTCGCTCTCAGGATTTTCTTCTGATAAAATAGTTTAGAAATTTTTCGACGAACCGCTATCCTTTTCTTATCTTTCGGCGAAACTATTTCCCGCGCGATATTTCTTTGAAATCCAGATTTATCGCAGCGATAAAATTCTTCAAATTATCGCATTCAATAATTTGATCGCGTTTATTCTGGTTTATATTATGTGGTCGGGAGTGTTTACCTGTCAAATCTCGTTGTTATATTGTGGCTTTAAATTCCACGAACATTTATTCGTTCTTGAAAGTCCACAATGAAAAGATTAAGTAACAATTATGGCGTAATTTTAAGTCTTGGTTTTAGTCTATTACACAAATCTTGACATTGCGGCCGGGGTTTGGATATATAAATGACGCGCATCCTTACTAATGATATCTGTGTAGTATAAGTGTAAATGGATGCGAATATATATCTAAGTCTACTTGGGATAGACAAAGCTTGACTGGGGCATTTACCTCTTACTCGTATCAATTGTCTCGAGAACAAAGGCAATGTACTGTAGGTGTGGTATTGGTGATGTCGGTAATGCAAACTGTGTTTATAATCCCTTTGTTAGTATAAATTTTTATTTGGTAGATATATCTCTTCAAAAGTGAATGTGTGTTCGTCGGTTTTACGCTGAACAAAACCAAACGGTTGGACCGATTTGAACCAAATCTAGTTTGGTGACTTGGTGGATTCCGACGCAGGTTGTGGCGGCGTTATTTTTGCAAAAAAATATTCCCCGAAACCCAGGCACGCCCCGAGATGTTTCTTTACTGGATGCTTACACCAAGTCCTTTGAAGGGCCGGGCCGTGCTTGGTTCCTCTAAATACAGTGGTGGTCTCGTACTTAATCCGTTCCAGGAGGCCGCTCTAACTCTGAATTGTTCGAGGTGGTGCCAAATTAGACCGATTAAAAAATGCCGCCGATCAAAAATGTACTTTTCGCAACAACGTGAGGTTCTGGGGACCTCACAACATAAAATTACTGAATTACATGACAAATATAAACTAAAATGACTGATAAACCGCATTTCTTTGAAAAATATAAGTTAGGTTCAGAAGAACATGTTCCGATACCAGACAATTTTGTTTCAATTTTTAACATTCCACAAATTCTTTTGAAATTTGCTTGTTGTTCATAATTAATCAATTGTCAATCAATTCCCTTGTTTGTTAACTGCAACCATACGTCTTTGTTATGTCACAAACAAAACTGAACGACGTCATAGTAACAAGTCGTGCAGGCGCGAGAAATATTTCGCTCTATGATTTGTATTTAGTTTAATCTGTGTTATTAATACATCGGCCTCGTTTTACGCGACCTCGCTATACGTCTTGGTTTGCATTGACTAATCTGTGTTTTCTTTCGTTCTTTATGGGGTATGGGTCCCCTATACGAGATATTTGACTGATCCCCTTTTGCTTGTAGCCCCTGTCACTTATCGCCCCACTTACACTGCACGTTCTAATTTGGAATAAGTGCCCATGTCAATTTGTTAGTACTGGACAGTACAATATTTGTGTAACCTAATGTTAACATAACTTTGCAACCGGTCTCAGTCTCGGTTGAAATTGGGTCATTGTGTTGTTTACTCATTTTAAGAAAAGGCTACGACCTCTAATGCTTCGCACAGAAATTAACGGTAAACAATCTGTGAAATATCCGGTGTACGCTATCTCACAAAAAGTCGTCAATATTTATGAGTTTTAGATCGAAATCTTTCTCGCTTTGTCAAAATTTGCCGGTGATTCGTGTTTTGTAAACTAATAAATGTAAAATGTCTTATCAATAGAAAATAATCGAAAAATTTCTGACATGCCTCGACCTTGACCTTGCAACAACTATTTTCCACAAAAACATTACGAACCCCGATGACACTCTCCCCTAGCAATGAAAAATAACGCTAAGCTAACCTGTCAAACTTGATTCCTCTTGAGAACCACTGCAACCACATTTTAACATCAAACTTTAAAAGAATATAGAGTTTGTAAATGTTATATGGTTTTTCCGGTGTCTGACCCTTTACATAAACTCCCAATTACAAGAGTTGCGTAGACTGGAATACTGATTGAAGGTGCTGTCCGTTATATTCGCTAATAACTGGCCCCCTTCATTCTCGCATGTTATTTTACCGGGTCATTTTTATTTCTATGTTTGTACTGATTTGACTTCATCTTGAATTTAGTGGTTTATTATGGAAAGCTAATTAATGACTGAAACCCAACAGCAGTTAAATATTTTCCGCTACTGAAATAGCCGGTGCCTCCACAGTCAGTGTCAGAAAGTGATCTGAACAGCACTGTGTGATATATTAAATTCGTTGTTACATGTTTCAAGGAAATGAAATGATATGTACTTCGTGATATGTATATAGGAACTCAGCCGCATGAAGCTTTTGTTTTGCTAGCGTTTGTCTGTATTTGTGTGGGTTTCACTGAGAAAGAGCTTATTGTACGGATCCATGATTATTGCTATGACTCATTTGATCTTTTATCTCTGCCTTGCACTGTGATTGACAGCTCACTCATTGATAAATTAATTATAACGATATAACGATGTATTTTAGTAAATATTGTTGAGGTCACAATAATGTTTAATAAACAAATTCATAACGCATAATTGCTGTCACTAACAAATATGATCGACAATACCTATAATGGGATATTGAACGTTAAGTAAGTGTCCCGATAAGAAAGGCATGGCAACCCTTGGGTCCCCATGAGTAGGTTATAGGCGGCGCCGGGGGCATGGGACACCCAGAACAAGACCTTCAAGTGCTTAGGGCTCTCCTGGGGCGTTTTTATTTTCAAAAAACACGCAAAGCAACTATCTGCGCAGGGATCCCTTAGGTCACCACATCAAATTTCAACAGTTTGGTTTTGTGAAGCGTAAAACCGGCGAACACACATTCACTTTTATTTATATAGAAGAACATTACCGTAATTTCTATATACAGCGGTGCCTTGTACCTTACATACTTAATCCGTCCATGGAGGCCTTTCTAACTCTGAATTGTTCAAGTCCGAGTCTATTACCCCCATTAGAAATCATGGAAAGTTAATTTATCCGTTCCCAGACCTTAAAAAATGAAGTAAAAGCATTGGTCGAACTCCGAGTCAAATTTCTTTTTAGAAAGTCGAAGTTGAAGTTTGAAACTTCCAAAGTTAGAGTCATGTGAAATACCAGGCACCACAGTATATGTATATATATGTAAAAGAGAAGTATTGTCTTATAGTAGAAGCCAAATTGCCTCAGCATGTATTTAATTTTCGTAATGTGACATATCCATATCCCCACTGTATAGCAGAGTTGCGTTAATTCGGGTTTCCAGCGTTAAACTATTAATAAAAGTCCATTGGCCCGTCGCATTATATCCGAATATTGTAATGACATCTGCCTTTGATCTTTCAATATATTGGCGGTTGAAATCCAAGCGTCTAACGAAACTTCCCCGTCTTTTGTGACATCACATTGAAACAATTGTTTATGAAATCACAATGTTATCCCGTGTGATTTGTACGCAATTGAACTATTACAAGACAATGAACTTATTGTTAGTTCAGAGTTTTTCCGAAATCGGTTCATATTTTTAGTTTGCAAAATTAATCTTCCGTCTTGATATTGTTTATTTATAACGAAATACCAGTAGTTCAGTGTCGGAAGGGTCTTTGGACGGATTCTAAGAACGGATTAAACTGTTCTGAGTTCATTAACTGTTCTATTTGTTGGTTGATTTGGTTAGTTCGGTGATGCTATGACATGTGGTCAATGCAATTCAATTTTTGGGTTAGGAATCGGACTCAAAGACTCAATTTTAGGTTTTGGAATCAGGTAACATGATTGGGTTTGAAATATAATTTGAAAGAACTAACAATTATTCAAATAAGAAAAGTTATCAGTAAACTCCGCTTTATTACTGAACTGCAACTGGTTACTCATAAATCACAGCTTGTCAGAACAATGCAATTCACCGCTTTTTACAAAGAAATAAAATTAAGGTTATACAGAAATGAGTTCAGGCTATTGGCCCGGCCCTCCACAATTTTTTTGTTCCTCATGTGGCCCCCTGGGAAAAATAATTGACCACCCCTGTACTACAGTATTGTATTCTTCATTACACTTTGTCGTCGTAACATTATCGTAGTCAGTCAGTACGTTTTACCCAATAACCCAGAAGATTTTGAATATAAAAACGTTTAGTTAGAGACAGCACGACATCAAAATTAACTGTGTATACTTGTTTTAGTAATATTTTAGTCATTTTCCAGGGTAGACAAATATCTCAAGATAGGCTACCCTTCCCTGTCCCCTTCCTTTCTACGCATATGTTTCTATGGTTCATTTGTACATGAATACATAGGATAAGGATAGGGGTCTTTCATACTAGCTACAAAATTGACCCGAGCTCTTTCTACTCTTTTTTTGCTTTAGTTCCCTTATCACTAAGCAATTTCCTTCCTATATATATATGCTTAATCGTCTAGCATTGGAGATATTTCTGAATGAATATATTTGTAAAACAAAATTTTATTTTAAATAACAACAAAGAACATACACTGAACAAATAACGCCGTGTTTCAGGCATTATGACGGAACTATAATATAAAAATTTGAATCGCATCGTCAATATTTATGACGTAATAAATTCTAAACCCAGCACTGCGCTAAAAACTTGTGATCTCATACTCGGGATTACTGGTTTAAAAAAAGGCCCATGATATATAGTTGGACGTGGGTTAGATATATGATGAGTTCCAACACTTATCTCCCAACAAAAATATGGACCAACTTTAGTATTATTGCATCGATATCGGGTAAAAAGTATGAACCAGCATAGTTTTGATGATGTCATAACGTTTTAATGGCGTAATCATATTTCAGTGTAATGACGTCATAGTCCTCGTCATAGGCGTGTTTTCGCACAATAGCGAACGCACGTAACGCTCGATGCGTGTATTTGATGACGTAATATAGCGTGTGTGACGTAATCACGTGTGACGTTTCATATGAAGTGCTAGATGATCAGATCTACTAAATGCTCTTTCACAGAGAGAACATTTGAAAGGTCGATGACCTGTATGTTTCCGGAAGTGACGTGTAAGTTCATCGGACCGTGCAAATCTCCATCCGCATCCAACCCAACTGCATTGATAAGGTTTCTCACCTAGAATGAAAATAGTTTGTTTAGTATTGAATCAGATGTAGAGTATGTTATACGGAAAATCGTATGTGACGTAGTGATAATGGTAATGAGGTTTTGGTTTCGGGTTGCTGATAATATGCCCCTCGTTAAACGCGGATTCGATTAACGCGGAATTTAAAATATTAGGCAATGCTGTAAAACATATTTCTAAGATTTGCTTATGTGACACTCGCTAACCTTGAGTGTATTATTGAGAATAGTGACGTGTGTGTATTATCATGATTCTTACTTCGATTTTCATTGGTCTGTTTCAAGTTTTGGAAAAAACGCCGTGCCAACAAGGTTAAAAGGTTACAGTATTACGTATGTATCTCGTCACAATACATATTCCCACGACGTCAGTGATTGTTTATATTAGGAAATGTTAGTCCATGTAAACAATCCCTAAAGTGTTCCCTTTATCGTGTTTATCTCGGACTTTTGCGCTTGATTTTGGAAGATATTTCTAAAAGGAACACTTCAGCTATTTTCACACGCTTTCCGATGTTGTAAGTGGCAAATTCGAATTTCAGTTTCAAATCTTTTATCAAAACATTTGTTTCCGCAAGGAAATTTTAATCTCGTGGTAAAACAAACAAACTTAATTATAATGAACATACAACAAGGAAAGTTAGTTGCTTTCCTTTATGTTCAGTCGAGTTCAATTAATCCACAATAGATCCGCAATAGATTTTGTCAAGTTCGAGGATCTCAATGCAGTGTTGCCTCGTACTCGTAATCCGTCCCCAGACCATGAATTTGTACTTTCCAGACTTCCAGAATGTAAATTTAATGAAAAATTCTAATATGGATAACTGATTCCAACAATTTAGAGTTCGAACAGATTAGGTACGAAGGACGAGACACCACTGTACTTTAAATACCGTAAGAATACTGAGTTTGCGTTTTGGATTATAATAAAAGATTAAGTTTGGTTTATCGTTGTTTTTTTATTTGTTTTTTTCACTTTTATAAATATCTACGAGGAAATGGATAAGTGCATTCATTCATTCATAATTATATATTTATTTATATCTTAAACATTTTATATTTCCAGTAACGTGTTTTGTAAGCCAGGAAGTTTATATCAAAGAGGATTTCGAAACAATATCTTTGGGATTAATTCAAGAATCTTTAGTTTAAAGATACAGATATATTATAAGCTTGGATGTATATATCAAGGATTTAGGAATAATTCAAGTACATAGTGCTTCAAGTACAATAATTTATGAATGAATTTCAATTCTGAATTTCTCATTATTGAAGGATTAAGTTTTAATATGACTAATCATTAATATTTTATTTGTTTTTATATCTAACTTACAATTAAATGAACGAAGTGCAGTTTTTCTATATCAATATATGCATATGCAATTATAATAAATATAATATATAATATATATTTAATTTCTAACTTATAATCCCTTTGTTAGCAAATAAATAGCGGGAAGTGATTGTGACGCGTTCGATTTTCGACAAACCTCAGATTCTAAATTCGCAAAAAAAAACGCATTGTGTTTGCTAAATAAGACCATTATTTCGTCACTTTTACGTCAATTGTGGTGTAATAAGTATGTCGTCACTTTTACGTCAATTGTGGTGTGATAAGTAGTAATCATTTTTGTTACCGGTATCCTATTTGTTGTGAATATATATATATATGAATGTAAGAAACCATAGATGTTAGGAATTGCATGAAATACCTGACCAAAACACGAAATCCCTAGTTTTGCAATGTTACTGTAACATATGTTACAGTTTGCGGATTTGGTGTTTCCCGTATATGTATTTCTACATAAGTAAATGCTTATAGTACAGGTAGAATAGTAACATACCTGTATGTGTTCTCATATGTGCTTTCAGATGTGAACTTTTATTATAAGTTTTTCCACATCCCATGTGTTCACAAACGTGAATCGTAGTCTTTCGCCTCCTGTTAGTAGTTCGACGTGTCGTTGTCTTTTTGGCAGCTTTCTGTGAGGTTTTTGTCGGTGTAACAACAAGGCACTGCCCGGTCATAGGTTGAGGGATGGGAACTGGCGCCACAGTCGTTGTCAGTGTCGGCATCTATTACAAAACAATTTATTAGAATTTTCTTTACGACGTAACAACAGAGACTAAGGGCCGAGAGACTTTATGGCGCGCGCCGGTCATCATTTATTTCGTCACTATTGCACAGTCATGCATTGTTACCGAATCATCATTAGACATTTTATTTGATTTAAACGTCGCCACTAATTATCGGTTCTAACATTGTCTACGACACAAAGAACTTTTACCGACATAATAAAAGCTAATTAAGCAGGAAGCAGGAAACTAGTAAAAGTTTTAAATGGAAAATATGAAAGATTATTATGTCGTAATAAATAACAAAAATAAGCTCTCGATTAACGCAATTTGCTGCTGTAGATAGATCAATATAATAAGCGTGGAAGTTTTTTTGTTTGTCTCGGGAAAAAACACCATTTCATATTGGATCTTTACCAGATTTTGCACAGGGGTATAAAAGTCTACTGGAATAATGCATGAACAAAGAAATCTCGGGCCCGGGCTCGCTGGGGGTTAGGAAGGGATAAAATCCTACTTAGGACCGCTCTATCGCTCCCTAGCGTACAAAATATTAATTTTAATATACGGATAAGATCTTTTATGGTACCTTTCTTACCTCAGTTATGAACATATTTGTATGATGTGGATTGAACACTGTTGTTCTCGTCATTTGATGCATATTGGTATCTTGCTGCTGTTGAAAGTTATATTGTTGTTGATTGTAAGCATAGTTCTGATGATATACGTGCTGTTCGAAGTTTTGTTGTGTCACGTATGATGTAGGGTAACTGTAACCGTGGTGACCGCCGCCGTATGACGTCAGACAGGGGGGACTTGAACATTCGTGAGGTGATACAGGAGGAGTTACCAGCCCGCTGGTCATTTGATTGCATTGTGTGTCATAATAGTCTGAATTTACGTAATTTGATGAAGTCATCATCGTTTGTGACGTCATCATTTGTCCGTAGGATTGTGACGTAACGTTGCTCTGCATCGGTTGTTGATAATGATTGTTGTATGTCGTTTGAGGGATTGTCTGTTGGATGTTGTCGGGCAATGTCGGTGATTTGTTGTCGGTTGCTAGGGGTGACAGTAGTTCGGCGACGTAGCTTTCTGGGATCTCTGGAAAGTCGATGTGTCTGTCTGTCAGTGTCGGAGAATTGTCGCGTGAATCGCTGAGTTTGTCAGAGAATGGGGAATATACAGATTCATTGTCGAGAATGAAGTCGATGTAGTCAGATTCGTCTGACCAAATATCAACGAAATCGTTCAGCGCGTCTATCTTGTCTAAACCAGACATCTGATTGTTGTTATTACAAACATCAAGTGACATATTCGAATTCTGCCGGTAATCAAGCCACGAATCCAGGCGCATTAATATTTTTTATCGTTCTTGAAGCTGCAAAATTTTAAACATGATAGTTAGTTAATGGATGAATGCAATGCAATGCAATTTCTAACTGTATGAATACGAATTGCATTGCAATGTGCAAAAGACGCGGAGAAAATATATTCGAACAGACGCAAACGAAACACAAACCTTCATACCAACTATGTACAACAGATTTGCTGATTTAACTTTAGCTATATTGGTAAATGGATTTTTTCTCAGAAAAATAAACTAAAAATTTTCTTTATTTTCAGATTTTACTGCGATTTGATTTGTTACTATTACCTTACTTTCTATGCTCATATTCCACATTATGTTAGACTTTCCACATGACTCATATATATGTCATAATTGTATATCTAAATTCTAATATATGAGCGGTGTATTAAATTTACCGTGCAACCGGAGAAATGTTCATCGCCTCCTTATATACTGAAATCGCCAAAGTTGACTAACTATTAATATAAGTTTTTTGTCAGGATATTGGATATATATTTATAACATATATATATATATAAGTTGATATGAGTTGATCTTGGATGTAAATTGATGTCAAATTACAGATAAAAATCAGGGTGAACAAATCTCACTTGACTACGAGTCGAGTCGTACTTTGGATAGGTAAATTAACTCGATTTATACTGGAGTATATAAGATAATACTGGAAATTATACAGTACAGTATGTTAATAATATATTAAAATGATAGGGTATATAAATTTTATATAATAGTTGATAAAAGCTTTATAATTTTAATATAGTATATTTATATATAGGTAGAGCTAATATATTTGATATGTTGATGTATCTATATGGTCATATACAGATATTTGCTCATATACCATCGCTGTTAACTCAGACTATACCAGATTATTTGCTGCGATACTGGAGTCGAAATCTTACAATGTGAATGAAGTTATCGAGAAAGTAGTCAAATATTTAATTCAAGATGACTCATCAGAACTATAACACTACAACACTGTCCTGGAGAATATTGACAAAGCAATTTGCTTAATACAATCTTGATAACTTCTCTGTCAATCTCTCATCTCAACAGCGTAGTATAACACTCAGGTTTGCTCGGGAGCATGATCTCAAGCATAATGGGCAGACCACATTACGATATATTGCATTATATTATATACCTAGCTGTTAAATGACACACTTACATATATCTTATACACATCAAAAAATGTTACTAAATGACGAGCTGTAAGTATTGCCAGATTCCTCCTTTTAATAATTAGAATTTACCTTCAATTGCAAAAATATTGGATTCTGAAGTAAAGTAATGTAAAATTTGATGAGAGTTTGAAATATCGTTCAAATGACGTATACTAATCTTAGATTATGAGCTAGATATTCAGTTAACAGTGGAATATAGAAAGTAGAATCCTGAAATTCTATTCCCTTGTAAATCAGTACAATGTATTTTCCTTAAATCACCAACATTTTTGTATTTTTAATATTAACTTTACTTATGAAGCACGTGATACGTAGATAGTTGGATTGTAAGACATACATATTCTGTATACCCGCGATATTCTTTACTGCGTAAGACGTAACACCGGATTCATAACTGCGCTATAAGTGGATCGCGATTTATCGAATTTTATATCGAGACGCGTTATATCGGGAATAGAGCGGAACTGCTGTTGATATATACTTGAGAGATTATCCTGTAATTGCTAGCAATCTTGATCTGCAGACTAAGCCCTTCTACCGCAGCATCCATTCATTAATAACTGCGCTTGTAACTAGTAATGACTTTCTATTTCTTGCAACATTTCTTATTCCTACTCATCTAGACCGATGGTAGGCAGAGAAGAAGGTACAGCACTTAGAAGATGCAGTACAGTGGTTTTACAGGCACTTGTACACTAAGTTAATATTCTACTGTAATGTACTAGCAAGTTAATAATATTGTTTCGGCTACAAATGTAGAGAACTAGCCCTTTTTACCGCGACACATTTGCTTCCTTAAACCAATTTATACCGCTGTATTAATAATTTTTTGGCGGTGGATTTGCGGCTGTCTTGCGGCAAATCATTTCAGGATCCTTGGTTTAGATTCTATGATAAGATATAAAGTAATATTAAGTAGCTTATCGCTACATTTAATTCGGGAAATCACTTTTCAATATGACCTGATCTGATAAATCAAACTCATCAGTCGATGACTGCTCAACAACTGATCGTAGTGACTCCGTTTCTTCTTAATATTAGCGCAGAGTTTGCCGACTAAAAATAGTTGCGCATTTTTTTTCTTCGGCGACGTTACAACTTACGAACCGGCGGCTGCAGTGTACGACGCCGCGTCCAAACTTTTTTCTTGTCGCAAAACTTGAATCTCTCCCATTCTCTCAAATTCCAAACTTAGTGACGATGGGACATTTTATCCGCGGAATTTTATCGACTGAATCCGAATGCCTTGTTAATAACTTCACTGTAACTGGAACTTTACTTCTATCTATACTTACGGCCGTTAGATTGTGTATTCGTTGAATTCATATTCATGAATTTCGTTATTCAGATATTTCATATAAAACTGATACTCGGTCTCTATTTATACATATCATCATCAATCAGCATCATACCTTTTAGCTAACTAAATAAAAGTGAATGTGTGCCGGTTTTACGCTGTACCAAACTATATGGTTGGACCGAATTGAATAAAATTTGGTATGGGGACTTGTGGTATCTCGACTGCTTGGTATGGGGACTTGGGTATCCCGGCGTTATTTTTCAAAAAAAAGCTATTTCATTTATCGACCGTTCCTCACACTTACGACCATTATATAGTGTTTCTGTGTTAACCTTTATGAATTTCGTTATTTAGATAATTCATCCATAGAAAAAAAACTGAATGTGTGCTTGTCGGTTTCACGCTTTACAAAACAAAACGGTGGGATCGATTTGAATCAAATTTATTGTGGTGACGTGGGTATCCCTTGGTGTAGGGACTTTGGTTATCCCGGTGCAAGTCGTTGTGGCGTTATTTTGTTTAAAAAAGATGGCACCGAACCAGGGACTGCTTCTGTGACTTTCATTTTGATTACAATCGCCGGGTTTGTCCTGTTACCTTGTAGCAAACCAGTTCGTTGTAAAACAACGTCTTGTCGTAAAAGGAAACGCTCCCTATATTTGCTATGTCGTTTCAAGTTAACGGTGAGATGTGGCAGAGTTTCCATAGATACATCTGTAAAGTAGGAGAGAGGAGCAGAAGTGAGGAGTGAAGAGAAAGGAAAAAGTAAGGAGTGATGGGGAGAAAGGAAATAAAGTCTTAACGTCTAAAAGAAAAAGTAACAAATATTGCGATATATCAAAGTTCACTTAGGATAGGCAAATCTTGACTGGGAAATTTAACATTAACCCGTATCAATTGTCTCAAAAACTGAGGTACTGTGCCGTAGTCAGCCGCTAGGGAGCGTTGGAGTAGTACCGGGGTGTGTCCAGGGTCTAGAGCATATCGTTAATAAAATAACGCCACCACGACCACGTTTGGGATTATTTTGGCACTTTAACTGATACCAGAAAATTCATCCAACGGCATATATATATAGTAGTGGAATATATAGTAGATCATACTATTTGGTCCCAGAAAATAATTTTTGGTCCTGTTTGGCTCTTTTTTGAACGTTTTTTTTTGCCATAATTTCATCTGGAATCTTGAGACCTAATTAGTGTCGTTTAATTGACATCAGTGCTAGAAAAAGACCCCGTGCAAATTTTCAGAGCGTTTGGTTAAGAATCCTAGGAGTTATGAGCACACACAGTCTTTATCGATGAGAATATTTGATCAATGTTTGTTATTAGTTCTGGTTAATCAACGTCGCTGCGCACCTGAAATTCCTAATTACCGGTTCTTAACTCGCATGGAACATCTGATGAATGTTACGAAATAATCCGCTTTCATTTTTCCATTGTTCACCTAACAGCCGAAACAAATTAATAAAACGAAAAAATAAATACGCGATTGTAACAAAACAATTACGATTCTTCACGTCACTATCGTTAGAAATATTCACATTGGAATTAAGAGACGGATGTGAACAATATAAATAAGCAAATATCGGCGGTTGTAATGACGTCAGTATCCATCGATCAAATGGCGGATGTGGAAATTGTGGAATGCATGGGCACGAAAGCGTTTAATTTGTATTGTGCAACTACATATCATTCATATAGAGGCGAATTTTATGTATTATTGGAAACGGTATGATCTTCATTAGATGTTAAGTGAATATTATTCCTTGCTCTTTCTTACCTCTCTATGTACCTGCTCTACATCTGTATAACTTATTAGACTTCATCTCGAATTTAGTAGTTTAATATGGAAAGCCAATTTATGGTCGAAACTCAGCTGTAGTTGAACATTTTCTACTACTAAGAAAACCAGTGCTTATTGCTACATAGTCAATGTGAGAATGGATATAAACAGCGCTATGCGACATATTATATTCGTTGTTACAGGAAATGACATAATATATATTCTCTGTCATGTAGTTAATGTTACATAGATATAAGCTTACTCGTATCAATTGTACAGAACTAAGGTACTTTTCTGTAGAAGTGCTATTGGTGATGTCGATAATACAAACTGTGTTTATAATTCCTTTGTTAGCAAGTTTTATTGGTTATGTAGCTGTGGTTGCATCGGCCAAGTTATCTTGTCGTAATGCAGAAAGTGCTCGGTTAGATTTTCAAATATATATTAATAGTCCATGTTATGATGACGGTTGTATATATATCGTGTTAAGCGAGTTAAACGTGTTAAGCGAGGTATTCTTCTCGTTGTACGGAGGTAACCTTCCGCTTCCGTTAAATCACTTTGAAATGAATCTGTCTTAAGAATGTTTGCATTCAATATTGACACGTCAGATACCAACACAGCAAACGTAGTTTATTTGTTGGTGGCTCCTGACGTTAATTGAACAACGGTTTCCTTATGATATGATTGCTACAGATTGCAAATGTTCTGACATCACTGCAGTAGAGCAGCTAAATCGAAACCAATACGAAATCATGTACACAATATACTGTTCGGTCGCAGTCTGGGTGTTGTCCCATACCACGGTGTTGCTAGTTATATACTCGACTCTAGATCGAGTTTTTTTTTAAAATCTTAACCGGAATACTATAGGCTGAAACATATCTACCAGCAGGCCTACATTTGTACTGTAGTGTACTCATTATATCATGTTAGTCTTGTACCACAACTTGTATGAAAGATCCAAGTTTTGTATACTCCTTGTATGCTAAACTGCTGGTTAACATATACAAATTCTTGACCTTTAGATGGAATTAATTGATGCTGCTTTATTTAGTGGTACGACTCATTCAGCAAATAAAGGCTAAAACCTAAAATACACCTCAAATTTAGGCATTGACTTGTACGCTGGTACACACAGTTACAATGTTCAGAGACAGACTGAGTATTGGGAAATGTACAGTGAACTTTGAAGGATACCTTATTATATTTATTGAGCATTGATGGCTATTTAGTCCAATTGTTGTCACCACTGCATGTTGTGGACTAATGGGTCGACTTAGTAGGTTAAGGATGTCTCAACAAATCCTAAGACACGTTCCACCAGAGTCACCGGGCTCTGGGGCAACCTTTTTTGAAAAAAATAATGCCGCCACGACCTGCCTCAGGATACACCGTCTAGTTTTGTATAGTATAAAAACGGCAACACACACATTCACTTTTATTTATATAGAAGATAGATATGATATAGCGATTGATGCTTATTTCTTTTACATTACAGATCAAGTCAATTCAATTTAAATGACAGAAAATGTCGCTAGATCAAGACAAATCATCAATCAAAACGACATTTCATTCTCTCGCTGGTAAGTTCCATTAATTTCTCCCTATCCATCGACGATACGACCGCAGAATGTTAATGTTCCGTTACCAATCCCTAGTTTGTTTTGCGTGGAAGTCGCGTAAGGGAAAAGAAAAGGTAACCATTCGACCTGTGGTTTTTCTGGTTAGTTTGGCAATGAATTTCCTTAGAAGTATATTCCAGTACTAACAGTTGGACAATGTATTGCTTTATAGGAAGCATTCTTACCGCAAATATTTATATAATGACATGAATTGAATTCAAGGTAAATGTGAAAGTAGGGAGAAAATTATCTCTGCAAACTTCATTGTTAAACGTTGAATAAGCGTCGGAATGAGTTACAGAAGGTGTAGTTGATATTACCGCGATATAGCCTAATGGTGGTGTACCCCCCGGTAGCCATATATATCCATGGTTTACCTTACAGGCGGAAGCGGTCGACGTTTTATTAAGCTTCATATGCCCTAATCCTAACATTTTGTTCTGTATTATACAGAAATAGCTAGATATGTTAGTAATTCGTGTTTAGTTCAACGCAGACCTGCATCAGAATCCCCCACACAACTAAATGGTGACAAATGGTTCAAATCGGTTCAATCGCTTAGTTTTCTATAGCTCAAAATCGACAAACATACAAACATATATTCACTGTTATTTATATTGATAGATGGAGGATATCGAGTAAGAATGTAATTATTCCTTTGAGTATATAATGTTTAGTGTTTTGCGTTGATTATGCAATATATTGCTTAAGTGTTAGTAAATAGCTTTCAAAATATGGTACAACGTGACCGATAGTGTAATTGATATTATCGCAATTAAGCCCAAGTCCTAGATATCGTTTGCTCATATGTAGGGGCGTCGTTTTCAGCATTTCTGTTAGCTATATATTCGATGAAAATTTTAGACGTTCTTCGTAACATACCTGTACAATATATATAATAGTTGTTAGTTAAACAATAATAAATGTTTCAAACAAAATGTAATCTTGTAATCTTGTTCAGTTCTAGATCGTGTGAATGAATCAAAGTACATATNTAGATGGAATTAATTGATGCTGCTTTATTTAGTGGTACGACTCATTCAGCAAATAAAGGCTAAAACCTAAAATACACCTCAAATTTAGGCATTGACTTGTACGCTGGTACACACAGTTACAATGTTCAGAGACAGACTGAGTATTGGGAAATGTACAGTGAACTTTGAAGGATACCTTATTATATTTATTGAGCATTGATGGCTATTTAGTCCAATTGTTGTCACCACTGCATGTTGTGGACTAATGGGTCGACTTAGTAGGTTAAGGATGTCTCAACAAATCCTAAGACACGTTCCACCAGAGTCACCGGGCTCTGGGGCAACCTTTTTTGAAAAAAATAATGCCGCCACGACCTGCCTCAGGATACACCGTCTAGTTTTGTATAGTATAAAAACGGCAACACACACATTCACTTTTATTTATATAGAAGATAGATATGATAGCGATTGATGCTTATTTCTTTTACATTACAGATCAAGTCAATTCAATTTAAATGACAGAAAATGTCGCTAGATCAAGACAAATCATCAATCAAAACGACATTTCATTCTCTCGCTGGTAAGTTCCATTAATTTCTCCCTATCCATCGACGATGCGACCGCAGAATGTTAATGTTCCGTTACCAATCCCTAGTTTGTTTTGCGTGGAAGTCACGTAAGGGAAAAGAAAAGGTAACCATTCGACCTGTGGTTTTTCTGGTTAGTTTGGCAATGAATTTCCTTAGAAGTATATTCCAGTACTAACAGTTGGACAATGTATTGCTTTATAGGAAGCATTCTTACCGCAAATATTTATATAATGACATGAATTGAATTCAAGGTAAATGTGAAAGTAGGGAGAAAATTATCTCTGCAAACTTCATTGTTAAACGTTGAATAAGCGTCGGAATGAGTTACAGAAGGTGTAGTTGATATTACCGCGATATAGCCTAATGGTGGTGTACCCCCCGGTAGCCATATATATCCATGGTTTACCTTACAGGCGGAAGCGGTCGACGTTTTATTAAGCTTCATATGCCCTAATCCTAACATTTTGTTCTGTATTATACAGAAATAGCTAGATATGTTAGTAATTCGTGTTTAGTTTAACGCAGACCTGCATCAGAATCCCCCACACAATCGCTTAGTTTTCTATAGCTCAAAATCGACAAACATACAAACATATATTCACTGTTATTTATATTGATAGATGGAGGATATCGAGTAAGAATGTAATTATTCCTTTGAGTATATAATGTTTAGTGTTTTGCGTTGATTATGCAATATATTGCTTAAGTGTTAGTAAATAGCTTTCAAAATATGGTACAACGTGACCGATAGTGTAATTGATATTATCGCAATTAAGCCCAAGTCCTAGATATCGTTTGCTCATATGTAGGGGCGTCGTTTTCAGCATTTCTGTTAGCTATATATTCGATGAAAATTTTAGACGTTCTTCGTAACATACCTGTACAATATATATAATAGTTGTTAGTTAAACAATAATAAATGTTTCAAACAAAATGTAATCTTGTAATCTTGTTCAGTTCTAGATCGTGTGAATGAATCAAAGTACATATTATGTCATTTCCTATTCACAATGTAACAACAGATATAATATGTAGCGTAGTGCTGTTTAGATTCCTTCTCACACTAACTATGTAGCAATAAGTACTGGTTATCTTTGCAGTAGAAAATATTTAACTGTAGTATACCATCCATGTATTATGAACACTGTAACATTCAGTTCTATATCATAGACGAATGAATCAAAGTACACATCAGGTCATTTCGGAATATCCATTGTCTACCTGTTGATGCCCAAGTTTTAATGAGTTTGCTTCAACAAGTAACGTCCGGTAATTTATTTCTGTTCAAACTCCTACCTGTGTTGTCGAGCAGTGAAATATCAATTTAAGTGATATCGCTATTGTGACAGGAGCGGGAAGGGAGAGTTGATGTTTGCAAATAAACCACCCACGTAAAGACGTCACATTTTTGCGAGATTAAAGTTTTATTGTTTGAGCCGTCTTGAGGAACATTGCGTGGGTCACGCACCGAACTCATTTATAAATAGCGGCGTCACCTTGGTATTTTTTATACGACCGCGTTACGCATAGTTGACGTAAATAGATTTGAAACGTAGTGATGAGAAAATATTTCGTATTGTATTGAGAAGATGGTTAAGAAATATTCAAAGTATTTGTCTGAAGTGTCGGTTTGGAATACAGGTGGGGCCAAATTTACCATTAGGTCAAGTAGACTATTCGTACAGGTATCTGGGAGCCCACTAAAACTAATTTGTCGTAATAATGTGTTACATTGTGTTGAAATACTTATTCCTTACCTTATATTATGATGTAATATTTGATGATTGGTCATTTGGTCATTGTATATTGTATGTTGTATGTGGTCATTGTGTATGTTGTATGTGTGTATGTATGTACATTGAGACAGCAGTGAAAATAGAATACATCGAGAGGGCTAAACCTGTATATTTCTAGTTGGTTGTACTAACAGATAGCATGAGAACTATTCACTATGATGTTCTATATCAACTATCATTATCATGCCCTCAAATGCAATATGTGTTCATGTAGCAATAAGTGCTTTAAGTATTAGGTAGGTTGCCGAAGGAACTGTCTGGTTCCCGCGTCACGCCTATCGTCACTATTTGAAATCGTTTCATATTGATTATTTGCAAACTACGTTCTTCACTGAGAATAGTTTCCGAAATATGCTACAAAGTGACCGAAGGTGTAATTGATTTTACTACATTTAAACCTAATTCCTAGATATCGTCTGACTTCTATGTAGGGGATGTTGCTCTAAGAACGTAGGATTTTGAGCACTAGTATAAATTGCCGCAGTAAGAAGCTCTATCATTACTGGAATATCTAAAAACATTTTTGAAATCCTGCGAGTAATAACTAAATGCTAGTATTATTCTTTCGAGTGTTGTTCACGTTTATTTTTACTTGTTTCTCGCTAAGTCATCATACTTTTATAGTATTATGCTATGTTAAATAGCGACTTACACACATACATGACATATTGATTGCATAGATATATAACTACCGTGTATTGTGCTACGTATACATTGCTTTATATATCGCTTTGCTGTGCTTTTCAAAAATACCAGGCACGAGCACAAAGAGAATGTCGCGAAAATGCAAGAATTTGTGGCAGGAAGAAACTGTATCGTTCCCGACTGTATACATCGCTTCAGTTCTTAAGGAAACCACTCAAGGCGTTAATTAACTTAACAACCAGCTTGATAAATAAACAAATTAAAATTTATCGGAACAAAATCTAAAATAGGAAAATAGAATTTTCTTCGCGAGTCTCGGAAATTGATCAAAAATACCTTATTTATGCTGAAATTATCAAACTGAGCGACGGGAGAGAGTAATTTTGGGGGCGAATTGAATCATTTCAAAAAAACAGATATTTTGATGAAAATTAGTGAAATATTTCTCCTTAGGAAATACGTTGTTGCTTTATTTTTCTATTTCTGGAAATCTCATCAATAAGAATGGTCTGAATTTTTAAAATTATTTGACGGTAAAGAGAAAGATCCAAGTTGCCGTTTCAATGAAAGCGCAATACGCGAATTATTTTCTGCTTATCAAAGCAGAGATCTCAAAACTAATTTCGATATATGCACTGTAGCTACAGTAAGATTGTATGCGCAGTGGCGGATGGAAATAATATTGGCAGATTTAATATACATTGGTGCCTCGTACTTCGCACGACCCTAAATTTCGTGCGTTCCAGACTTCGAATATTAAATTCATGAGAAATTTCGTTCGCTGTATATAAAGTATGTTTGTGATCAACAGCTTGTGTTAATTGCGGTGAACGGCCGAATTTGACGTGGGAGGAATATTACTCTGGTTAAGTTGTTGAAGGTTTTAAATAATATTTTTAGATATTATATCTTGAGCTGTAAAAAGTATTTAATAAAATTATGACGTAAAGGCGGATAAAATTACGTTGACTGAATAAAATTCATTCGGCCGTAGCCGAAGCCGAAGCCGAACCGGAGGTAACGTTGTGTGAGGTATGTTGCTCCCGCGTAAGATCGTCTGCGAATTTTGAAATAATTTGCCGTAACATCAATTAGCGATTGGTATAATGACATTTTCCTCAATAAATCATTCATGGTATTAGAATGTATCAATAATGATGTAATAAATGTCACTTGAGTACGTCACAGTGACTATTATCACGTACACACGTACTTTTGTCGGCGACTCTGTTTCCAAACAATAGTTAATCGCCGACTAGCCGCCGTATATTTTCTTTTTATGATATCACAATAGACACGCGTCTCTATCTGGCACGTGATCGTGGTTTTATGAGAAATTTAACGATTCCACAAATAATATATATTTTTTTCAAATAAATTAAATTAGAAATTATAATGTTTTTCCCTTGAAAGCCTATGTGGTCCAGACGCCGAGACTGGGGTCACTAAAGGTCACGTCTGTACAAATAACTGGGTATTTGCGATCGGATATACAAGCTTTGTAAGGTCAAGTTTTTCCATCGGTTGATAGGTCAACTATGTGAAACGGAAAAGTGATATTTGTGATGTCACAGTCTGAACCATGCTACTGCTGAAAGGGGGAGAATGCGATTCCACTGGGCGCCAAATTTACAAGGCCTGTTTAATTTAAACAACTTTTATTTAAAATTTGAACAAACCCAATGGGAGCATCATAATATACCCACATCATACTTTGAAAACAGAACATCGCCATGACCTATTTTTAGTTCAAATAAGTCCAACAGTTTGGTTTCTATTGTGAAAATCCTCTAGGGACGGTATTCCCGAAACGTGCGCAGACTTCCTAGCATATTTTCCAAAAAAAAAAGGAATTTAGTTTCGAGTAGACTGCGCGTTTATTGTATTCCAAGGTACGCGAATACTATTAATTCCAATTATTTGAATTAAGGAAATTGCGTATTTTCCTTTCTTGATCAAGTCAACAACTTTTAGTTGTCTTCTGTTTTTTTTACTTCTGTCAATTATCCTTATTGTTGCGTGTAATTGTTCTTATCTCCGTGACAATCTAACCTATGTGAGATAACAATCTGACAAGGAGATAACGATCTATGAACGAACAATCACGTCAGTAAATGTTGACTTATCGTTAAAGCTACAGAACATCAGGGTTTCGACAAGTTCATGTTGTTTACCGGTTGTACTTTTGATCCTTTGTTTTGAAAAAACTTCGTGAAGTTCTCGCCCATCATGTTAATATTGTACAAAACTCCCACACGACACAGTACACCCTCCAAATCAATTAAATGGTAAATAGCGGTTGGATAATTATGTGGAACAATTAATGTTAATTCATTTTCACTTTCCTGAGACACAGTTACGTAACTAAGAAAATAGCGCCCACAGCAAGCAATGATATTGCGCCACCATTCAAACAATTGAGACCAATCTTTAAAATAATTTAAAATACAAAGCTCAAAAATACAAGTCAATCTTGTTAATCTTTTAATTAACAAATTATTGGTATTACATGAAAATTACAACTACACCTTTCATTCATTCAATTTTCTGTCCATTCGGAAAATGGAAAATCATTTATTAAAGAATATCTTAACCTGATGTGAGTACTTATTACCATATTTGTTCTTAATGCGATGATCCATGATAATGATGATGCTACTGTACAATGTATATGATGGGTGCCCTTATGTATGTATGTAATGTATGTTAATGTATGCGAACAGCTCTATTCTGAAACTTGCGAATATTATTTAATTTAATTTAATATATGTGAATTGGTAAATGGTTGATGTGAAAGATGTGTCAGACATTCATCGACCGCTTAGGTAGCAACATAGACAGACTAGGGTTAGAGTTGATATCAACCACGCCACCCCTGCGCTGAATCAACTGCGATTCGGTCGAAAAAAAATTATTCTGAAAATGGGTTGAACCACATTCGCCATACAGCAATCTGGATTGCAATGACACAACAACAAACGCCTACATAAAAAGCGTAGGGAGAACCGTTTGGTTTTGTAGAGCGTGAAACCGGCAGATGCACATTCCGTTCAAAAAAATATAGATAGACTATTACACATACGTCAAAATATTCTTGTGGGTTATTGAATACTGATCTCGAACCGTATGGGGGTTGAACGACCTTTCATGACCTAAATAACATGATGTTGTAAATATATTTTGCCCCCCCCCCCCCTTCTTTCACTCTTCTCTTTCTACCATATTTTATTATATTCCCCACCCACGCTAGTTTTATCCTGATTTTAGTTCTGCTCGATCACGCTGGATTACCATAGGTTGATTCAAATCATCCTTATTATTTCATCACAAGCTTTAATAGTTTTGAAGGCAAATAGAAATATTTCGTTGTGGCGTATATAATAGACGTGTCAAGGTCATTTATCATGGTTAAATATTTGATGTTCGTTACTTCCGTTCCAAATCAAAACAAATACAAATCTAACAAAAGGTAAATAAGCGCGGTTTTTGAATCTGTTGTCAATGTCAATAAATTGTGTGTGATGAGAATTCGTGCATGGAAGTACGGGTATATGGGGGACATGGTTTCAGGGGGTCAGAATTGAGGAACCAGTTGCTTAATATCATTGCACACTCGAGTTAAAAATACAATTTTATTGCAGTTGACAAAACTCCAGTAAATCAATGCTGTAGTACAGTAGTTAGATGATAAGTGATTATTAAACTTTGCCCTTTCTTGCGCTTGTGCAGTCTGACTCCACATCTGTATTTGGACTTTGTCTTGAATTTAGTAGTTTATTATGTAAAGCGAATTTATATCCGAAACCCAACTACAGTTAAACATTTTGTACTATTGAAATAACCAGTGCTTATTGCTTCATAGCCAGTCTGAGGAGGGATCTAAACAGCACTACGCTACATAATATATTTACATTTACATGTGTATAAGAAATGACATGATATGTACTTTGATTCAATCGCATGATATAGAAGTGAAAGCGATAGTTGCTGTATTAGATATAGTATATTGTATTAGTGGATGCTGCTCATTGTGATCGCTTTGGAACTGTCTATCCCTTGAATTGAGTTTGATAACATTATCAGCGATCATAATAAGCGGCTTCCACTGTAATATAATTAATACCGTTCAGCACAGTATCTTCGCCATCGGTCTGTTTATATTTTCTCTTCCAAATAAAATAAAATCGCGCTTGAATATTTTTCGCGATAAAACAAATTTTCGAATCATCTTCGTGACGCAGTTACGCTTGAGTACCAATGTCTATTCTTTCTCAGTCATTTGTGACGTGTCAATAGATAAATTGTGTAAACAACGGAAATGACCTTTGTCCTCGACGTTTTGACAGGGAGTTGATAAATTGCTTTGTATCTCGTGGGGTGTGTGCTGAAACTTTAGGCCCCATTTAATATGGGTAAAGTTCATATTCCATATTCGTAGGTGTAAGGAAGCGTATGAAATTTGATTCAATTCCAAATAATTGATTTTTGTGTGTTTTGCAAAAATAGTTTTGAATTTACGAAAACTTTACTGCCACGTAAGATGTGCGACATTAAAGTCGTGTGATTGTTTTGCGACATTCCTAATAATTGTTTTCTATGAATTATCGGTGTTTTACAGAATTTAGTTGTTGACGAATATTCTACGATGTAAAATAGCTGTTGTTGGACTTTGTACCTTGCCTGTTAATTTCTGGTTGTCGATTCCGTTATTTACAGTTATCGTATGAGAAATATCAGATAAACATACTTTATTCTGAGAAGGCGCGATCGTGGTTCAAGCGAATCAGTATATTAATAGTGAGGAGACTTTTACGGGGAAATTTGAACCTCAAATATGCAGATAACATCTTAAATAGTCTCACACCATCATTGACGGGCCACGTACACCAGTATTACCAGGCATATGTCATTATCCAATAATGTGCAGAAATTGAAATATTGTGGAGAAAATAGTTCCCGGAGGGGACATTAACCCTAAGCTACGTCAGTGTATTTACGATTTTCCAAAACCCTCCGTATCAAATTATATTATTTATTGTATCATGCAACATTTCCATAAATTCAGTGGCCCACTGATGAGTTTGGCCTAGTGCCCACTAGTAGGCAAATCTGGTCTTGCTAATATTAGATAAATATTCTCTGTGATTCTGGATTTAATAAGCGGGGGATTTATTAACCGGGAAGATAAAAATGAGTAAAAAAAGAAACACAAATAATTTACGGGATTATACTAAGTTTATTCACAAAAACCATCAGGAAATGGTATGATCAAAATGGATTTATAAAGGGATTTCGGATTTTTTAACCGAGTATTTTTTAATGTAAAAATTCGGTCCAAAGGCAATTGGATTTCATATGCGGTGGGCTTTATTATCTAGGGATTATCAAACGGATTCTACTGTACTTTATATTCTCTTTAATTTGTTTAAATCCGGCGTTGGGTCTACCTGTTCGCATGTTGGTAACCATTGGTATTAATGATAACCGTAAAAGCAATGTTGTAACTTGTATATATAATTATATAGAGATTTTGTGAAGATAAGGGGTTACACTTAAGCTGTAAACTATCCACTATGATAACGCTGTTGGGGGCGATAAACTCAAAGTCGGCCCTGGGCGACACCCGCTATAAAAGGAGTCACCAAAGTACGGCCCGCCAAGCAGTTTTATCCGGCCCGCAAGGAGATGATGTTTTCTTTGAAAATTTCTTAGGGAGATTTGAATATTTGGTTTGCATTCACCTATGTTGTTTTGTAGTTTGTGTAGTTACTTGTATGTAAGAGTTTGCGACGTAATTAAGAGAGATTATAGTCTCCTGGGTGAGGTCTGTTACTTTTTTCTTTGGCACGCAAAACTGAGTTTGGAGACCCTTGTGCTATAGCTACACAATGTATATGGTTATTTATGGAAATAACATATATATATATGGAGAAAGACCTTTTCTCATGTACTTCTTGAACTCCTATATTTACAGATCAACTCCCTCATTAAATCACGCACATTCCTACGCTCGAATACGCCCAGAACGTGTTGTATAGATCCACGTTGCGTGGATACGTTGCTCTCCCGCAAAGCCTAAATTAAATATTTGGAAACAAACATTGAAAAGTAATATTTCCAGGTGTTAAGATCTTCTATTATCACGAAACAAAGATATGTTGACTTTCGGAACGATCAAAAGATCTTTATGATGTTACAATGACTTTTTACAACATGAATTATTTCATCATAACATGATGTTTGACATGTATGATGTATAAATACGGACAAAATCCGCCTGTGACGTAGAAGAGCAGTCAAACGAATTGTCATTGTCAAACGGAATTCAAAAATTAACGAGTCCTTGGGACTGGACATTAAAATACGCAGCGTCCTTCAGTTATCAGTTGAAATCAAGGACTGATATTTAAAAAAAATATATATTTTAATGCCGCAGCAAAAATAATAAACAAATAAACTGGTTAGCTTCAGAAATATTACGCAATTATACTATCCATATCCATTCAAGCATGTCTTGTCGTGATTTTCCGAAGCGGTCCTAGAAAATTCCTAACATCTGGTTCTCTCGCTACTGTGCGATCGAAGATGACTATGATAATCCAGCTATGCAGGGATATAATTCTCATAGCTATAAAACCACAAACTCCGTATTTCAAATTAGAATTTCCTCGGCGTACGCAATGACGTCAAAGCTTGGTTCCAAAGTGGTGTGTCTTTGCCAATTCAAATAATTGCATTGTCATATTTTCACCAGTGTGTGGACATTGAAAGATCCATGTTATCGTAACAAAGAACAGTATTAATATAGATATATGTGAAGTAAAGGCACAGAAAACTTATAATGACTTCAGTTAGTGAAAAATAATAAACTGTACATACTTTATTATAATTTTCCATTATACCTAGTTCCAAAACCTGTTACAAAATAAGATTAAAATACAGATTCATTGAGATACAGAGTGAGTAATTTAGGTATTAATGTTCAGATGATGTTTTTGTCCTTTGATCCATTTCAATGCTGTAGAATTGAATGCTATGAAAATTGGCACTTGCTACTCTTTTCAATAACCATTTTTTCATTCATATCACGTCCATGATTCGGCACCGAATTATGAATGAATGCAGTCGAATAATTTACTATTACCACGTATCAGAAAACCATTCTGAAATCACAAACGTGGATCTAAAAATTGTCTCCGTCTTATTTTTAGCTTCGATTTTATCGATTAAATTCTCCCAAGTTCGAAAAAATAAACAAGTTTTGTGGAAACGCGCGGATAATTATTGATAAACGGAGCCGATAACGTCAAATCGCGATAAGAGATAAGATTTGAACTATTTTGACTACAAAAGTTTAATTTAATTCATAATTTCAGATTTTTTTGGATTCCGTTCTCATAACTGATCGTCAAAACAAACAAGAGTTCGAAAGGTCAAGAGTTTGTGATGTCACAAAAGAGGGGAAAGTTCAATCAGCAACAGGTAACTTTTTAATTTTTTGTTACTTCTTTCTAGTTTGTTTTTTAGATTTTGATTTGCTAGATTGCATTGCATAGATCGTGTTTGTTGGTTTTACGCTAAACAAAACAAAACGGTTGGACAGATTTGAACTAAATTCAGTGTGGTGATTCAGGGGATCCCGACGCTGGTCGTTGCGTCGTTATTGTTATTTCAAATGCCCTGAAGCCCGGACACGCTCCATGACTACTGTAATAACACTCCCCAGCTACCAGGAGAAATTATTTATCTTAACTATTTTCAACTAGTTTCTTACACTAAATCTTTAAAAGGTTTTATCCAGGCAGCACTGTTATTTAGATTAGACATTTTGTCTGTGTGCCTGCATTGGTGCTTGGTGATTGTGAGGACATAAGGACGAGCTCTGGCGAGGTCTACCGCTGAGCCACTCTCCCACCCAAGTGCATAGTATGCAGTTAATTGTCCATCGCCTTTGATTGACATTATCTCCAAATCGATATAACTGGAACGTTTTGAATGTAAATAAACATTTGTCGGAGAAATATTTTTCCATCAGCCGTGATGTTTACGTTCCTTCTTTCTAATAATATTCATGACGTCACGAATATAACACTTCGAAAATATTTCCGTCAAAAAATTGTTATCGAAAATAGTCAGAATTTTAGCACTCTGAAATAATTGACGGTTTCCGACTTTCTAATGTAACAAATAATATAGATTAGTTGCTACTGAGAAGCCCATTATAAAACCGGGAAATATAACTGACAGATAGGTTTTTCAATGTAATAAGACATATCTGTGCAGTATTATTGTTGTAATTGTAATTATAGCCAAGGGAGTAGTTGATATTGTCTGTCTGCTACATTGTGCAGAAATAGTATATAGATAGTATACAAAAAATATTGTGTTCCAGAGACATTGCGTAGTAACTTCATATTATTTTGTACAATAGCTGGTGAATTGAATTATATGGTAAGGTTCTGGTTCTGTACAATGTTGTACAATGTTGTACAATGTACCTGGTTCTACCAAGTTCTGGTTCTGTACAATGAAATCTTGGTTTTGCTCTACCCCACAGATAATTTGTATAATTGCTTCATAATAGTTCAAAATAGTTTCGTAATAGTGCAACAGTCGATGAATTGAATTATATGTTGTAGTACCTAATTCAAGTTCTTCCTTAATAGCAAAATCTTGCTATGGCCCTGACCAAGGTTTTCGGGTGGGCTAGGTTCAATATGAACCATTGAATCTAATTTATTTTTCAACATCTCTAAACTTTTGAACTTTGTTTAAACGTCAAACATCATTTCTCGTGTTGGTTCACGTTAACATCGTGTTGTCGCTCGCTCCGCACCTTTTCGCGGTTTTCGAAAGGATTTTTTTGTAGTAATTTTCGTGAAAAATGTCTCATTTCGGACAGTTTGTTTGTCGATTTTCTGATAAGATGATAAGATCAATTGTTAATGTTTGTTCAAGTAATAAACAATTCTTTAATCGTCTCAGAATGTTTCGTGGACTTTGTACGAAACAGGATGATGATGTGCTTGTTAGAATGTATCAATATACAGTACAGAGTCTTAACGTCAACGCCCACAGACCATGTACGTGATGTATTGCTCGTGTGGACAATATTCTTAAAACCTTTCCCTATTATTGAGTTTGACTGAGGGTCGACTGAGGCTAATTGTGTATATGTTAGTAACTGTTTTCTGTTAGATGGTATTAAAGTTCTTGCCCTTTTCTGTCTCTTCATGCGTCTGCGCATGGAATCCAATGGCATCTGGCTATTTGCGTTCAGCTGACGATTTCCGGTATTGGTGAAAGAAGTTTCAACCTTACGGTGGTTCACCTAGTCATGCGAATGTATCAAAGTACATATCATGTCATTCCCTATTTGTAACAACGAATATAATAGGTCGCGTAGCGCTGTTTAAATCCCTTCTAACACTGACTTTGGAGCATGCACTGGTTATTTTTGTAATAGTAAACGTTCAACTGCAGCTGGGTATCGGTAATGAATTGGCTTTCCATGATAAACTTCTAAATTCGAAATGAAATCTAATCAGTTATACAGATGAGTCGGACTGTGCAGGCGCATATAGAGGCAAGAAAGTGCAAGGAATAATAATTATCTAACAGAGATATAAACTATCAGAACTGGAACGAAACGCAACCATCCGACTTAACATAGAATACGACTTCTATCATCCTTAAATCGTAATATTAAAACAATCCAACTTCAAACAATAATGTTTGGATTAATTTGACTTTATTTCATATAACTATACAATACTAATTGCATGAAGTATTACTGACTGTACGTGGTATTGATGGTTCTAAACAAATTACTGTTAATTACAAGAAATTAATTACAGTATATGGGAAATATGATTTATACAAATTCGAATTAGTTTTGCTTTTTACGAAACTTCATTTCCGTGAATTTGAACGAGTAGTAGGGAGTATCTCTCCACTTGCGCCATGCGATGTTTTTGAAACTTGCTCCTGTTCCCCCAACATGATAAACGCCGTTGAGATTTGAATGATGACAAACATTGTACCACCATGCCCCTGTCCATTCCACAGCACAGTTGTAATCCACTACATCATTATCTCGATCTTTCGTTGTGAATTGTTGTCCATTGTGATATTCGAGCGAATCTCCCGCATTTCCACTGTAATCACCGACAGTTAATGTGTAATTGTCGTTCGAACCAGAGATGGCAAATGTTCTGAAAAATAAATCATTGTTATTTCAAGAAATGAACTTTTTGATTCGTTCATTGTAGATTTTCCCAAGTCGAGTCGTAAATCCTCACCAAGTCATGTTATAACTGTAATAAATAGTTATATACATTCGTAAATGTTAATTCATATGAGCATAATATTTATTGGCGTATCAAGGCAGGTGGGAGAGGGGCGGAAAAATATTATCTCGCGATATTTAATTATACAACATTATTGTGGTCACTATAGCGTATCGCTGCTGCCATCTACTGACCCATATTGTGCATATCTTCTCTCTCCTTCCCAGTCACCAATGTCCACACGTAACTCATAATTTCCATTCTTTGTAAGTTGATGAATTGTTTCCAAACCTTAAAATAATCAGCATTGTTGTTAATATCAATCTTAACTTACTTCAAGATATTTCTATTTCACAATATCCCACCCAGCCAAAATTCTTTGTCTTTTTCTCCAAACCCATCGACATACTCGTTCCATCCTCTGTAAAAATCGACAGAGCCGTCCATTCGTCTTTGGAAAACCTGGTTTAAAATATCCTGGTTAGTATTTCCACCAGTTTATGAAAACTTAAGATCAAAATACAACTCACAGTCCAACCACCTCCGTCACTTGTTAGGTCACAATAAACCTCGATGCTTTGTTGTTGATTATCCGGATAAATGTTAAAAATTCCTCCAGTTCCGTTCCATGATAAAGCCCTGGGTTTGATCATTTTTTCACACCCAGTTGAATTAAATCCTGAGAAATATAAATGAATTGTTATTTAGTGTGTATAGTACATTGTGTGAAGGAAAGATAATTTGTTACGTTTCTGCCATCTTGATTCAAGTTCAGTTATCTTGTTCTCGAGTAGTTTGATCTCGGTTGAGTGCATTCGAGTTTGCCTCTCACTCTTAATCGAGAATATTTCGAATTTTCTCTCGATTTCCGTTTCCAATCTCTGTTCAAAGGCTGGAAACGAGATTCACTTAAGGTTAATAAATGAACGCATTGTTTCGCAGTGAATCTCTGTCCATGATATTGAGCGACTTAATTATAAGTAAAAGTTTCTTCGTCCTGAAACTTGATAACTCGTTCTTATAAGGAGATTGTGAATTTTAATGCTTGTTTGTAAGATCATTGTACAGACAAAAGTGTTAAATAACAATATAAAATAGACGCAACACTGGTAACAAAGATACAACAACTATACTTTAGTTATCATGATGAGCTACGTCCTTCGATTGTAACTAAAGCAGGACATGTGACATGCGCATAGCCAGTAAACATTCTCTTATTCAGCAGCCAATCAGAGTGCGAATAACTCTTACAAATATAGATAACTCACCTCGATATATCTCCTTTATCTTTTCCTCAACCAAAGTATAATTGACTTTGCCAGGTGGACCCCGGGGTCCTGCTTTTCCTCTTCTTCCTTCAACGATTTGTGGCTGG
>QRAM01000418.1:0-36493 GCA_013436055.1 Halocynthia roretzi
CACACTGGGGCAAACACCGGCAGGCCCCCAGCGCACACAAGGGCACACACCAGCCGGCCACCAGAGCTCACAGTGGGGCACAGGCTGGCGGGCCACAACAGCACACAACAGGGCACACACCGGGGGGACACTACCGCACATTCCGGGCGGCCACCAGTGCTTACACAGGGGCACACGTCGGAGAGGGACACAATCGCACACACTGGGGCAAACACATTGAAAATGGAGAAAATGGAGGGCTAAGCGAATCATCGCTTAACAAGATTATAATAACATTAATGTATATGAGAAATTTTTCAAGCCAAGTATTCTTGGTGATATAAGCATAGTCCTTAAATACCTAGCCTGGAAGTTTATACGATTCTCTCGTTTAAGTGGTTGTTCACCGCGACACCTAGTGCGGGTGCGTAACTTCTCGGTAACCGGTAACCAGAGTAAACAATAAACAATTGCGTCAAATACAATAAAACTGAATTATATCATTAAAGTTGCAAATTAATATTAATTTTCATTTTAAACTATGTTTGCATAGTGACTGACGAGTGCTTGCGTACGAAATTTGTATATCTTAATGAGTTTTATATTACAGTATAAACAATAAATACTTCATGGCACAAACTACTGTAAAAGGTAAAAAACGAGGAGGGAAATCCTGTTGCATCCCGCAATGTTCCTCTTTTTCCTCTCAAGGAATCAAACGGCGAAACGGTGTTGAAACCACTAGATGGGCTGAATCTTTTCATCAAGTAATACGTTGTTGCATTGGTTACAGCTTATAGTATACTCGAATTATTTCTAATTATATTTTGCAGGTAATATACCGATACAAGGACCCTTGCAACAACAATCTCAAGCGAAGAATATTGGCACAAAAAGTTTATATTTGTGAAAAGTACTTAAAAAGCAGTGATTTCATCATTTCAAATCACAAGTCATGTTTGAAATTAGGATCCATTCCCAGCTGCAATCTTCCAGAGAAATCCCATATTGCTGTGCGTTCACATGGTCGCCAAGATTTGATCAAGCATGTTAAAAGCTCATCAACTAAAATAATTAATATATCACTCGTATCAATTAAGAATCCTTTCATTGAATGAAATTCAGTAAATGGCGTATGCATTGCATAGATGAATCAGCCATAGATTTTACACTTTTTTCAGACCCCATACATGATAACTAACTTACCGATAATGAACATGTACGTATAATGCGTAGAAGTTCAAAAGGTGGACCCGGGAGCTAAAACAAATAGGCCCCTAATGGAAATAAACAACGGAAATTCAGTGGTCATTAAGAAACTTTCGCCAAGTCGTAATTCTGTAGGTCTGTTCTACTATTGGTGTCATCACTATATTAATGCAATGCCAGTTAAAGCACGAATTAACTCTATACAGTAGTACAACGAAGTAGCTGTATGACTTCTGGCCCAGATAATTGGCAATCGTCATGTATATCATTACGAGCGGACGGCCATGTTCTCAGAGACTATGGCCTTATAGTCTGGATCTTTATTCACCATAATAGTTATAATTACCCATAACACGGAATTTAAATATTAACCACAATATTTAATCATCCATTAGTTTGCATTCATTTATCTGCTTTGTGATGTTTTATCAGCGCCGGAGAGCTTTTTCTCCATTCTAAACGAGCAATTTATTATTAAATTCTTGACCGCAGTGTGTTTTAAAAGCCTTGTATATTTACACATCTGTATCTATCACTGATAAAGGGTCATCATCCCTCTTCAACGTGTGTTATTGGTAAATAAAATTAAGCATTATAAATTCCTTAAGAACTTACATGTCTAGACAGAACGACCAAATTTCAATTCAAATTGAGTTTCATGGGGAGTTTGAAGTCTGCTAGGATATCAGTCGCTGCTGGTGTTATTCGGATGGAGAGTTTGAACTTTATATCTGAAAACAAGAACATTAGTAATTGGGATATTCAGGTTGAAAGGAGAGTTAGTTATGAAGTAGTTACAATTGAAAATGGGCAGCACGATAGTAATATCTGCAGTGAAAGACTGGCCGCAAGAAAATGTAAATAAAATTGAAAATACGAACGAATCACAGCAATTATGAAATAAAACCACTGGAAATCCATCCGATTATTATTTGATGGAGTTTAATATTTTACCACTGCTTGGCAGTACACTGGCCTTAAATCCCATTTCACTAAAGAAACTCTATATTTGTTGTCAGGGTCATTTCCTGTTCATACGCTCATGGGCGTGTGTACCCTATTTTCGAGTTATCGCCCTGGGTTAATTTTCGTTAAACTCAGGTAGAAACAGTGGTTGGTGCGACGTCTGAATTCACACGTCGAGAAAGAATACATACAATACACAATAGACACGTAACTTGATATCGAATGAAAGCGACCTTTTCAAATGTGCGATGTGTACCTAACGTGTTTCAAACAAAAATAACAATATTTGTTTTGTTACATAATAATAGAAGCGTGACCTCATCCAGGTTTTCGTCTTTTCATACCTCGACCTCCCATTCTAGCAGTTATTTATTATAGTACGCTCGAAATTGTATTAGTTGACTGACAAGAATGTCACTTTTGAATAAGGGATGTGTCAATAAATATTATAACGGCTGTGAGATAAAGAAACGCGTGAATGATGGATAGGAAAATAAAGAGCTGTTGTAATTCCCCAGTTCAAAAATTCAGTAGCAGGGTTTGCTTAAAGCAAACAGACGTAGTAAAGTTATAGGAATACATGAATAATGGCCGGGCGAGTATAGACGAGGTAGGCGACACTCTAGTACGGTAAAATACTACCAGTGAAAATAGTGCAGAAACAGTGATGTACTTAAGGTATGGCAGAGATGGACGGGCCATGAGCGCCACCGACATTAACTCTTTGTTAAAGGTAGAAAACCCGTCAGATTATGAAAAATATTATTAAGTGAAGGCAAGAAAGTTGGAGTTGTAATTTCCATGTAGTTTCGTGATTTGTTGATTAAAAGATTAACCAGCTTGACTTATATTTTAGATTTGATACTATGGTGAAGTTATCTTAAAGAAGGGAGCCAGATGGTTAGACAGAGGCGCAATTTGTGGTGCTAGCTAGAGGCGCTGTGTGCAGAAATGGGTACATACTCGAAATTGAATAGTCAATATCACGACTTTCTAACTTTTTCCGTCCTGTTTACCTCGTGTCAACTTTTCCCAGGTAAATTCACCTCCAACCCTGTTATATATTGATTACTGCAACATAAAAACATTTTTTCTAAATTTGGGGATCCACTGAACAGTTTGTCATAGGACCTGAATGTAACAGAGAAAGTAAGTAAACCTGGCCCTGTATGGTTCCCTCATAGAAGAGAGTTCGATAACTTTTATACCAAGGATATGTAGATTTAGTATCAAAGTTGAAGTATGTATTGTCTCATTATACTTGATCCCCGACAGATTTCATTTATTGTATTCATTCGTAATCCCGAACGCGGTATGCCTCTGACGACATAATAGATATCTGGCGTCATAATAAAACCATTATGAGTCGTGTGTGTGCGTCTGTATTTGAAGTTTTCAGTTGATACAGTATTGTCAAACTAGTTTGTTTTGTTTAGACGAAGTGTAAGAAGGATAGCGCATGACAGTTATGAGTTTTAGCGGTGAAAATTCAGAATAGTGTTTTGCTAAGAGTATAACACAGATTGCTCTCAATATGACAATGCTGAAACTAGTTAAACAAATTCATTGGTCATGAGCTAAGCCTGATTAGGATTCTCATGCCCCTAAATGTGAGGAGGCCCCCAGTAATATTATAATATACAGTGTATATAATAAATGCTCGTTAATTCGACTTCAGATAGCTCGGAATCCCGGATAGCTTGAACTGATTTACTTGGCCCCGACACTAAAGTTTAGTAACTAAACGTTCGGATAGCTGGAAGTAATGTTATATATATATATTGAAGCACATATCATGTCATTCCCTATACTGATGTAACATTCGGTATAATAGGTTGCATAACACTGGTTAGATCCCTTCTCAAATTGACTATGGAGTCATAAGCACTGGTTATTACAGCAGTTGAAATTATTTTTTTTATCTGCAACTGGGTTTTGGCAATAGATTAATGATAATGCTTTCCATAATAAACTACTTAAATCAAGATGAAGTCTAATCGGTAATACAGTAATCCCTCACCTATCGCGGTTAGTGCGTTCGAGAGCCTCCCGCGATAGCTGAAAATGTGCGAAGTAGAAACCACATATTTATTCAATATTTGAATATATTTAAACGTATATTAAACCATTCTGAATCATTCACACACTCTTATTTACCTTAATAACCTTTCCCGCAATCCTTTGACTGGTTATTTAATTTTTTGTTTAGTTTTAGCGCTTAAACATACTATACTTTTCGGCACGACATTTATCATGAAATAAAATACATACAATGCAATATTATATAAAATCCGCGAAAAGTGAACCGCGATATAGCGAGGGACGACTGTAATAATAAGCGAAAAAGCATCACAATGAGCATCAACAAACAGAGTAATTAATACCAGTAATTAGCAAGTACAATGAACAGTACCTCCAATCAATTTTCCATTCTATACAACCTACCCAAACACAGTTTCAGATATACAGAGCATCCTTATCGAGCAGTGCATGTAAAGGTGACATACGAAATACTTTATAACATTTACAAACACTAAAATCCGTCGTACATCACATACAATGAAACGATGAGAGCACTCGGCATATTTCCTACTTCAACGTATGTTTATATTTTACAGTTTACAGTACAATGTAATTAGCAATGTTGTTTGTATACTAGTTTACAATGAAAATTATGAATCGAAATCACGATCATGACGTCAAAATAGGAATCGGAGACGAGCGACAAAACGAATCGTTCGTACTCGTTGAATCGGGATCATGCAGGATGCCGGCTCCTATCCAGGATCCCGCCCCCCCGGAAGATAATAACGACACGGACGATGAGTATATGCCAGACGTTTACAATTATCCGCTTCGCAGCGAGCTAAGAAAAACGCAGGACGCAAAAATGGTTCACATGAGAGTCGATATAAAAATGAGAATTAAATCAGCTTCGGGTGATGGCGCAAGCGAGCAATGGACACCGTCCGTTAGTCGGCATTGTATAGGGTTTGTCGCTCCCCCTTCCACACCTACGAACTCCATGACTAACTTATCTGCTGGAAATTCGATTTTCGACGCCGATGACGTAGAAGGTGACGTAAATTGTGAATACATGGCGCCAGACAAGCCTAAATTTCGGTATGGGAGCGCGCCACCGATAATGTCTCAATACAGAGCGCGAGTTTTAGCTGGGACAACTCCGTGGATAAGGAAAAGAGCAGTGAATGAATCCATCTATACACCAACAATTATAAGAAGAACTTGTTTACTGAGAGATAGACCATCAACGTCTGTTCGACCTTTCTCTGAGCGAGATATGACATGCAATAATGAAATACAGGTAGGTAGGAACCAGACAATTTCTCACGCCGAATCCTCACTTATGCTTTCACAGTTATAATGACTTTCAACGTTGAGAATTACAGACTAGGCTCAAAGAATAGAAAAATGCATGCAAGGAATCTGTATTCTGTACAAAATTAAGTTTTTATAATTACAGAAGCTATATACCGACTTCCAAAGAATTCATATTTCTACGGGCCGCAGGCAAACTGACCCGTTGCCGATTGAATACCCTGACATAAAATTAGAAATAAATTTATACTTGGATTGGTGGATAGTCAGAAAATGCCGAAGGAAGTGCATGAAATGTTATTGAATTAGCTTTGAAAATAAAATATTCTGGAATATCTTACAATTTAATATTTCACTTCACTTGGTACAGGACAAAATCAGACCAGTGAGAATGCAACCCCCTATTCATCCTAGCAGAATCTCTATCCCTGATTTCGGATCATTCCGAGGTAAACGACCGATCAACGCAAAATACCTGAGAAAAACTCGCACACAAGTTCCGAGCAAACCCAACGTAGACCGGAACGCAGATACCGATGATACCGATACGAAAAGCGTTGTTTCTTCGACAGAGACGATTTCATCATCAGATAAAACAAATAAAACTAAAATAGACCAATATATTTCCGAACTCAGAAGATCTATGAAGGCGACAACGTTGGAGCAAAATCATAGACGGATGCTGAAACCGTACAGTGCATGGGCTGTGTCTAATTCTTACGAAGGAATGAATACCTGCGATGATTCGATCGGAGACAACGCTTGCGAACAAGGAATTGATTCAGCACAAAATTTCTTAATGGGAGACTCCAAGTTCCAGGTATTGGATGCACATAATATAGGAATATCATTCTCGTACTAAATCGTATCATGATATAAGTTGTTTCCAATGCGTACCAGTTTAACAAAGGCCTCTATATAGTCAATAATATGTCAAAAATATCTTGTCATAACCATTGTTGTTGTTTATTCAAACACACTGCGAGGGTCGATCGCTAATTCTAAGTGGACAGTAAATCTTAATAAATATTTCGATGAGAAAATACATCTTGCGCGATCATTGACATTATTTGGCTACTTGCTCGGCATGGACTGATTTTTAACTAAATTTCTCTAGGATACCATATCTCTACATCTGGCTTATTGTAATAATAATAATACAATTATATGTATTGTTTGTGTTGTTCGATAAGTAATCATAAAAAACGTTTAATAATAAACAATGTCGTAGGAAAAGCACTCAGAAAGTACTACTGCTAACGTGTTGAGTGATGGTAGGACGTTAATCGAGGAACTAACTATATAATTATGAATAATTAGCTTCATTATTGCATAAAAATCATGCATAGTGGTCTTTGAGCTAATATATATATATATATATATATATACATGTGGACAATATGTATAATCTTAATGTGATAATGTTTTCCAGCACCAAGAGGCAAGAACTGTGCGACATGAGATTATGAAGCAACTAACAAACACGACAACAGATGAAAACAAAGAAGACGAGACAAGAAACTTCATACAAGTCAAAGGAGACACGCCTCCTACAAATACATACACTACGTCAGTGGGAGTCCAACCCGCGACATACGGTACACCAACAACTACTAGTCCTAATATTCCCAACGTGCGAGATTTTCATGCTACGAAGAGAAAAGTATCATTGTCTAGAGCAGCGATGCGTGGCAAAAACCGATACGCAAAACAATTCGGTATAAAACTTACCGGTAGAGACCATTACGTCAGAGATAACGTCATAAACAGCGATAGGGTAGATTACTACGGTAACCTGGGCCGGATGGCGATGTCAGATTACGTAGAATTTCGAGTTATCAACAAAAATCAACTCCGCGAACAAAGGTTGCCGTGTCTTAAGTTAAAATTTCATTCGACAAGGTTGCTCAGTATAGAAGAACCACATTACCGCCAGGGGACGCACCCGTTCGATCGATCGCTCATCGAGAAACCATCTTAAACAGTGAATTCTCGCAGCTACTGGGTAGCACATAGAAATACTTGACAGTTGAATGGATTTGTGGTACACTGTACCTACTGTACTGATAGATCCTGTTCAAAGAATGTGAACTAAATAAAGCACTGTTTCTGGCATTGCTCGGAAGGTATTTCCATTTATGAGATTGTATCAGTAATAGTGAGACACTACTAATCATATCGCTATGATACGAAGACATTGTACAGGTCTAGTGTTCACCGCAAAGTAGCAGTATTGAGCAAAAAAAAATTAGCTCTCATAACCAACACGTATATCAAGTTTATCAAAGCCACAATCTATCCTTGCATCGTCTATCTTCCATTCATTCGCAGCCTCAACCTAACAGACCTTAGCGTACCCCAAGTTCCGAAAACCTATTTTTACCACTGGTCAATAGTAATAATAATGTGCGAATGACGTCCTAGATGTGCGGTGTGAACAATGTCAAATGATATTTAGGTAAATTTCGTAGCCATTGGCATTAGTATCAAACACACTGTATATCTAGCCTATGATCGTTGCAATGCAATGTCCTTCTATTTGATAAATATAAAATAGTCAAGATTTTCAGATGCAGCATAGGGGTTGGGATTAGAGTTGTAATTTAAATTTAAAAGAACTAAGAACAAAAAATACATCAAAAGCCTAACAGTTAGCCTAACCCTAAAAAATCGGTTGACCGCATAAGTAGCAGGGGATTTACTTCCACTATCAAAGATTGCTCCATATATAAAAATTACATCTTGCATTGCTTCCTGAAGTTGTAAGAGAATAATGGATAATTCAGCGCAATTTTATCGTAATAAATGTACTGGTTGTAGTAATACTATTGTAATAAATGAACTAGCTAGCAGGAAATATATATGAACTATTAGCAGTACTGCTACGTTTGTCAACCCCATGTTCCTTATATAATGGTATAGATACCTTAATTACAAGTCACAAATAAGCAATGATAATTACATGTACTCCTCTTACTTACATGTACAAAGACATTTCCTACCACTCGTGTAAAGTGTTTATTTGCGTTAAAATAAAGACTGCTTTGTAACACGAAAGTTTGAAATTTTCACCTCAAGTCTACGTACGCCACTTGTACAGTAAATGATCACATCGCGTGCAGAGCTATCGAGGATTACAAGTTAATAGAATCAACTCTCAGAAGAATGTTTTGGTAACGTTACTGACGGGATACCACCAAAGCATATGTTTAGTCTTGCAATGTCAAGCCGAGGTCTAAAAAATTGCGAATTTTCACGCCTCGCAAAACTGTTTTTGGTGATAATACATTCTTTTTTGCTTCAGCAAACAACAAATTAAACCAAGACCGCGTCGACTAACCAAATAAACTCTTTATTGACGGCTGAATAAAAACTAAAAAAGGCGATTATTACACCTTTTCAAGCCTAATTTATCATCGAAAACTAGACCTCGAACTAGTTACTGGTTTTTGAAACATAACTAAGTGTGATGTCATTAAGATACAGCGACTGTTATTTCGTCATAATTATTTTAATTCTGTTGCCATGGACAGTATTGAAACAAATATACTATTTACCGCTTAGCTACCTAAGCGATCCCGTGTCAGTTTTGGAAAGCTTTTACCCCGCAGTGGGTGGGTAAATAACTCCCAGGATTCCATTTATCGCAAGAGAATTTTACCCCCAGACTTCAGCGGAACAAGTTGTTTAATTTGAAGTGGGTGAAGATAGAATGATTTATTTTTAGAAGGAGTTGCATGAGGTAGTTTTTAGTTCTCTGCTGTCGATTTAGTTTTCAAATTCTGCCGTAAGTGAGGTCTCATAACAGAATAGTCTAGATAACTTTGTCAACAGACCATGAAGACTGATGGACATTAACTACTCTGCTACAGTTACTGCAGTAAGTTAGTAAACTTTATTTCTTGATATTTGTTAAAATCAATCAGTAATTGGTATCGACCAAGTAATCTGTTTCATCAAAAGGACGAATTCTATTCCTTGTTTTTATGTATCCAGTCGAGAGTCGCATTAATTATCAGTCGTAAACAATACCACATTAGGGCATGAAATTTAAGGGCTATATGCGCTATGGTGCTATGGAGGCCTTAAGAGATTGTGTAATAAAATTACCTCTATTTATAAAGCTGAGAAAAGTATTCAAAATGATCTATGTGATGCTCAATTAATTCACATTGATACCTCGCACTACGTTACCTTCTATCTACGTCAAATTTAGCTTAACGCTACTATTAAAAAGTGAATTTTGTTCAGCATACGTTATTTTCTCCGACCTTATGTCACAATTTTATTATTATTCAAAAATTACGACGGAAATGTTTAAAACTATTCTTTAAATTCTTCAATAACTTATATATTATATTCTTATAGCTTATTGTTACGTGTTGTCGTCATACTTATGCTGCATTATGTTCGACTAGCGTCAAAATATGCTTACATCGCGGCCACTGGAACCAATTAATGACGTAGTATATACAGCTTATAAATATGTAACCATAGTGCGATTAAGGAAACACTGTACTACATACATTTTTGAGATTACAAACTACCTGAAGGAAGAGTTTAGGAATAGTGGACCAAAATTAAAAAAAAAAGTCAGGACAGTCAGTCCCTGTACTTAAACTTGCAGCAGCTATGCAACGCCTCAACATACTTTCGCGCTCTGCGGGTCACATAGGGCGGGCCTGTATTAGGACCACCCTGTTCTATAACATTAATAAACACTTTGGTAAAAGGAAAATAGTGTCTCTGTCGTTATGGGACCAATGTTTTGGTGGTTGAAGATTAAGTGTCGGCCAAGCCCTCAATCGTTCTGAGCGTGAATGTTTCGCTACGTTAATCACACTTGTCAGTGTTGGAATCATTATAAGTTTTCCGAAATAAGCAAAGATTTAAATTAAAAGTCGACGAGAGCCTGTGTATAAAGTTTATATTATAAACACATATAAATTACATACAGAAAAATAACAAGCGACAAAACAACTGAGCGATATATTTAAAGCCATTTTGGGTAACAAACCAATAAACTATCAATATACAGAATTCTTAATTTCTTTTGTTGGTGAAAATAGTATTCAAATCAGACTGACTGTTAATTACATTCAAATATTTTGTAACCGAATTTATTCAAACGATAACAAGTGTTAATTACATATAGAGATTATAAAACGTATTTGATGTAATGAATACTAACTAGATACTGAACCACAGACACGACGGACTGAGGCATCATTACAAGCTCAGCTACGATATGATTTTATATTAAGAATTATTTATTAGTATTAATTAATGACTTGAAATTCAAGCTCTCCTCTTTCATTTTCCTATTATTCTGCCCATGTGAAACCAGTTTACTTTCGAATTATACTACTACCAGAGCGTCACAACCTTTTCCGGGATGCATTTAATGGAGCAGCATCATTAGGTATATTTCGAGATTCTTATTTTGAAAGCTAGGGGCGTTAGAGGGTTCTTACGTGGGATATTATTGCCACCGGACCAGGGTAGTCTTTGCTCATGCATTTAGCGATGTATCTTGAACTCTGTGTAAAGAAGAAAACTCTTAACTCATTAAATAGATCTAGATAATTTGAATTACTCATAATCGTCTACTTAATAGTAGGCCAAACCCATTGTAAACCTATATACAAATTGAATGAAGCGTTTTTTGGTCTATTTCGTTGTCATTCTACCATGTATTTCATAGTAAGTCGTTATCAATGGCGGCAAGCAGTCGTTTATACTGGTTTTGCGTCTTCATGGGAAATTAAAACGTGTAAAAAGTCGATTTGCGCCATTTGGTCGCCGCTTCACGCTCCTGACTCTATAAAGCGACCGACTAGGTGTAAGGTTTGCCTTTGAATTAGAGATTTCTATTCATCTGAAGACGAGCAACATGACACCACAACCTTACTTAACCGTATTATCGCGTTATTTAATGCAAACAAACTGAAATTATGGGATACAAATATACAGGTAATACAACGCAAGAAAATACACTTCATGAAACTTCATTTCAAACCGCTTTAACTTTACTAAAATATTTTTGCTAAAAATTGAAGCAAGTACTTAATGAGGAAAGACACAAAGTACTTCATACGCAAGTACGGAGCTGAGCTAGGTAAAATATAGCTGATCTCGCAGTGTTGAGTTAATGTATAAGCTGAATCTAAAACGAATTCTGAATATACTAACCAAAAATTGAAAATATCAAAGAGCAAATATATAAGGGAAGAAGAGAACATACATTCTTTCAAGTCAAACTTTTGAACTGGGTAATAAATGGCCATTTTGTTGATGGAGTTAGCGTTCATATTTGAGTGTGGCGTCGATACATGGACAATATGTGGACTCGCGATATACCGTGAACGTGAAATTGGTTTAGCAATAAAGTAAATCGAGGCAATTTATTCTTAACTTAACTTTGAAACGTCTTACGCTTTAATTTGTAAGGAAAGACTGTTGCAAAATACAAAATACAGAATTGCATTGACATGCCTTGTTACAGTCTTCCCTCCATTTTCCTTTCATTACAGTCTATTACAGTATGAGTTATCCCTTTGTTTACCACACAACACCGCATCCATATGTCTTGTTAATTTGAGGCCTATGGTTAGAGGAGGGACTAGGGTGCAATTATCCTGGGTAGGGATCGCTAAAATTGCATCGGAGATTCGGTTGCTTCACAGTTCATACATGTAGGGAAAAAGTTAATTACTTTTCTGCAGAGACAACGCACAGTTGCTTCCTAATGAAATTATTAGTAGGGCCCCAAATTTAGGTTCTGCTCTGGGCGCAACCAAAGCTTTCTGTGGCCCTGGTTCCATCGTTTATTCATTGTAATATAACTTATTCCTTCATCACATTACCATACAACACTGCATTACAATCTAACTTAACCCTTTGTTACTTTTCAAATATAATACAAAACGCTAAAGTAAATCGTCAGTCATACGCGTTGTTCATTTTAACGTCTTAGGAATCTTCTTCATCGATACTTGTCAACCGTAACCGTGTCTTCAATAAATCTTTATAAAAATATTTGACCTTGAGGGAGCAAATGAAAACTCGATTTCAAGTACGGTATGTTTTTTTTTAGCACGATGCTTCATGCTTTATCATTCTCTTATCGCGAGTGAAATATTTACTTTGAAAAGTCGCCAAGATGAGTGTGAGAGGCGTTAAAAGACAACTTACTGATGCCAGCGACATTTATCTATTTCATTTTATCTTAAAACCAAAACAAAACGGCTCAAGATTCGATCAGGCAGAAATAAACACATGACTTGCAATTAGGGGAAAAGAATTTGAAAAAAATGAACAATTACCAACGCAGAAGGTTCATTAACCGAAAGATTAAAACTACTGTATATACTTGACCTGACTTACTGACTTGACCATAAGTCAATCTTACACCTAAACAAGGCTTGACTTATAATCAAGTCAATAATAAAAAAAGACAAAAGATTTATTGCTTGAATTTTTGTCTTAATTTGAAACCGCCTTTCACTCAAGATCTATATTTAATCAAGTATATACGGTAACATACTATCTTCTTAACCGATGATGTAAGTATGGAATCGTTGTGAGTTGGCGCTCAATAAAAAGTTACTTTATAGGTTTATAATATCAAATACTAAACAATTCCATTACTCAAAAATTTTTAGTATTTCTTGTTTGCTTTTTCTTCACTGTAATGTAAGGTATGAACAGGATTCAACTGTTTTGCGCCGGTTTTTGCAAACCGGTTACTACAAACCACACACAGTTCGCACAGCCGGTTTTTTATTAATTTTTTCACAATGGAACGTATATAATGCCGTTAATATATCAAAAACAAATAATACTTTCTATTTTTATTAACCTCCATGAATTTACAAACTCACACACATTACCGAACACGTAAAAAAGGTAAAATAATACATCCAGCTGCATGCCATTTCTACCATACTAATCACAGAGGGCGCCGTCCATCATTCCCACACATATCTTGACAGAATGATTTGTTTGCGCGTAAACGTAATTTTCAAGTGTTTGGTTTGGAGCGTTGTTATGGTGACGGTGGAACGACACCAGACGGGAAAAAATTATCGAAGAAAACCTTCACATATGATAAAAAGTAACAAATGTACAAGGGCAGCGGCAATGCTCCACGTTGTCCAAGACGGAGGGGATGAAATATAAATATGAAACACTGAAAAAATTAAAGAAAACTTCTGCCTCTGTTCAGTAGATTCACTTTTAAATATCAAAAGGTCGCCCCAGACGCCTCATTATAATTATTGAGCAGTGGAAGCTATATTTATAGATAAATGTTGTTGTCGCTGCATGTTGTGGACTAATGCGCCCGGGCGGGTTTCAAGACCCAGTCCGCCACTAGGGTGATAATACATATAAGTGGATTTTGTTTGTGCCTTTTTTTCGTGTCCCTTTGCAAGAGATTTTATCCGACAACCCTACAATGCTTTCTGTCCCTCATTTATAGTTCTCGCAGAGCAGACTTTCATTGATGCGAAACATCTTAAGTTTTAATTGCCGTGACCGACTCGAAGACGGACGAGAGTGCGAGAACGTCTGTTTGGAAAAATTTTGTACTTGGCCTTATATTATTCAGTCACAATCGTTTCTGTTGTTGTTGCCGGTGGTTACGGAGCAGATGAAAGAATCACTGTCTTGAGATTATTTTCAAATAAAGACTAACTAATCTGACGGTGAGGCGCTGTTTTGAAAATTTTTCACATCACGTTCCCAGGGCGATCAGAATTTTACCTGCCGCGAAGCAAAATTATCAAAAAATGTTTTTTTATAAGATTGATGAGGGAAAAATATAAACCATGTAAATCATGTTTGAGTTGAGGGTCAGTAAGACTTGCTCCGTACAATTTTAGAAAGCGTCCAATGAAATTGGCACAGTCCAATAACCTTTTGATAGAGTATACTTATGTAAATGTAAACACCTAGTGCCCCCGATTTTTAACGCTAGATTAAAACAATTCGCTAATAAGACTTAGATTAGATAAGACGTCTTTCTGCGTCCTCTTGCGTTCCTCCCATTTCCACCACTTGTTATACACGATTCTTAACACGCGGATTATGCTGGGTTAATATCCACGATCTCTCTTTAGCGACATTGAATCTGTCTTGTCTGAACGAGGTCTGCGACCTCATGTTACGGTCCACATCAATTCTAATTGAAAATGGTTCAAAAATAATACCTTAAATCGGTCGCTTTACAGCTTTTTGTATATTTTTTCAGTGAACCTTCTCGAAAAGCAGTTTCTTTACCTACACATTACTTCTTTGCCGTTTGATAGCGCGCTAACGCTGAGTTTTTATTTACAAAGTTGAAATATAAACTTGTACTTGGAGACATAACAGGTGTCATATGGTCGCGACTACATCAATTTAATTTGACACCTTTTAAATTATGTCGCCGTTGTTTTCGCCGACACCAATTATGTGATCATGTTCGTATTACATAGCGTTAAGCAAAATGGAGAAGGATGCATTGTATTTATGCAAGACAGCTTCTTACAGACAAATTCCTACAGCGATATTATCTTACTGGTCAATGAATCTAACAATGAGTATTCTTACTTCTTACTTCTTACTGGTGTTTAAAATCTTACTACTGGTATGTGTTGAAATTCTTAATTCTTACAATATACCATATTGTGATATTTCATAGCATCTGGACATTGCACAATAATTACGGTATAATTATTCAAAATAGTCCACACAATGTTCTGTAAAGTATTAACCATTGGTAAAAGTAATGTTCCAACTTCCATTCCAACTTACAACGAACAAACCCTATCAACCTATCCTGTTCGTAGTATAGCAGTTCCTGTGCCACACATACGTGTACATAACCTCTATGTCATTGCTTTTCAACAAATACGGATAAGACAAAATATCCTCAAGACATCGCGCTCTGATATAACCTAGATGTCAAAGAGGACGTGTTAAGTTCTTTCAAAGGTTAGGATTTCACATCCTTTGGGTCTGAAATCGGGGCTTTAGGGTCTCCACCACCCAAGTTCAATATAATTACTGCTTTGTGATGGGAGACGTCTCAGATTGGGGGTTACAGCTAAATTTTCTAATAGGAGAAACAAGAGAACTGGTACTCGACCCAGTCGCCTCTTAATCTCATATAGTATATCTCTATAAAAGGTAACCCAAGAGCTTCAAGCCGCTATTTCAACCACGCAACCCATGTAATAGATATCTCTACAGCCGAAGCTCAAGGTTCTGCTACTTGACCGAATTTTATTTAACAAATAGAATAGTTTAACCCTGAGTCTGATGGGGGTAAGGGGAGGCGAAAAAAGAGGATTAAAATCTCCGCTTTTGTGTGTAGCATAAATCAAGTAGAGCTGATCTTTTTCGGACTGATTTGAAGTTCTGCGATTAGTGTCAAAGCAGTCAGGTAGACTACAGTCAAAGGTTATGTCTACATCATTAACTAAGCTACTACACTTAAGAACTTATTAATACAGTTGCCAGTGATCGATTACCAACTATACTATATTTACTACTATTTCATACATCAGCAAAAGTTTGTTTGCTTGTTTTTCTTTATACAACATCACCATTTTTCAACAGATCTTTTTTTATTTCATATTGTGAATACTAAATGAAAGTCTGAATACCCTAAAATTTTTATATCAAAAAACTTAACCTACAATATGTATTTGTAGTAAACACACAGCAAGTAAAAACCCTGTTATATTCACGTATATATTTACAAGGCGGTTTGAGAAGTCCTATAGACTTTATATTATGAATTATATGAAAATTTAAATATATTACTGAGCGTCTTTGTAGCTAATCCAATTCTGAATACAATAAAGTCTACCATGAACTAAAAATACACATTTAGTAAAAAGCAGCTCATACATTTTTGACCTAAAAGAATTCCACACCTCTGTAATATTTGTGGAACTCAACCACATATCACTGTACTAATACATAATGGATGAAAAGCAATTTAATTTTCGAAATTAAATAAAGGACTGGTGCTATGGGATAATGTGATACACATTTTAATGCATTTTGAATGACTACCTGTGTGTACCTTTGTGTTTAGTGGAATCTATGTGGCTTGAACGAAGATAAAAAAGAATTAGTGATAAACAGCAGTTTCGAGAGCAGGCAGTAAATTACAATGTACGTGGGATTGTATACCAAACAGCGCAACGAATTCGTGCAGAAAGCCTTAAGCTTCCGTTGCTAAGACCCGACGAGGTATTGGGTTACAGCACGCTAGGCCCATAACTTGAACTAATGAGCTTTTGTGGTTTTTTAGATTCACCCATTCCCTCTGACCTGATGTTTGTAACCTCTGAAATAAACGTCTGTCTTGTTTTTACCTCATTCCAATGAGACCTATCTAACGCGATCTATGTTGCAGGTCAATAATCAGATCGATCGGTTTTTCAGCATAAAACGGGAAATAGTTATTAATTCTCTCCATGTTCAGTTACAACGTTTCCATTATTCTTTCAACAGTAAGAAATAGAATATCTATCAGAATATAACTTATATTACATTACAGTATAACTTATCTCTTTTTTACTATTTTCATATAACACTGCACGGATATGGCTTATTACATTTTGAAAATCATATGAAGATTTTACTTGATTCCTATTTATAAGCTAGTTGCGGATTTACTGTTCTTATATTCGTTGGTTTTTACCCTGGGTACCAGTTCCATTTCTGGGGCTAAGAAACCTCCAATCTGATGGTACTCCATTAAACTTAATTTATAGTTCAGTATAAATTGTATATCTGCTGCGAAAAAACTTCTCCATGCATTTATAGGGGCAGTCGCAAAGATTCGAAGCAGGTTAACGGTACTTTTGCTCTACTTAGAAACAATAATGACACTATTTATATAATAATATCTGCTGTAAAAAATAGCATATTACATTTCGAAACCGCTTTTTTTTAGATAAGTATGAGATAATAGGCGTCCGCTGAGGCAGTTGTCATAGTCAGAAACCATTCACCTACTTCACCTGCTACTGTTGATAGTTCATCCTAGTAAGTCGGTTTTATAACGGTTAAATCAACATTTATTCTGTTACACCTTGAACAAGCAACCTGAGATATAATTTTTGATATATTACAATGGAAAAATATTCCTTTGATATCCTCTGGATAATTCGCCGCGGACGCCCATGTATAGAGGTAGAAGAAAATATCGTAAAACTGTGAGTGCTGTCAGTATAGAAAAAGGTTAAGAAATACTGATCTAGATCTAGCTCTAGCTAGACTAGTAATTGCCACGACATAAACCTTACCAATTATTTTCACAACATCTTCTCTGTTTGGTGTCAAACTTTTATGTTAAGTATTCGTCGGTTACTTACTATTGCGAATTGTTCCTCGCTCTCAAAGTCACATTTCGACCGACTAGCAGGTGAATTCATATTGTAAATCCTAATGTCAACAATCATTATCTCGTTCCCAAGATAAGTTCACGGAAATGTTGCGTGAGCTTGCTTCACCAGAAAACTTTTAACGCTAATTCGAGCGAAAATTTCGTTCGTAAAATTTTTTTTTTTCTATAATTTTCGTGAGAAAACGGCGTTTTTTTCACCTAAAAACTCGTTAAAATAGTTGCCTGGCTTTCGCGTATTTCTTAAACACAACATCTGAGTTGCACTGGGCGGAATGCGCCTCAAAACCATTACATATGCAATTAGACTGAAAAGCAATAGTATCAAACCAAACAAATAAATCCAAAATTTACACATTCTGAATACTCTTCGTACCGCCAGAATGAGCGTCTGTCAGCAGTAACAATTTGGGCAAATGCACACTCTAAGACTAGCCCTGGGAGCTTTAGGGCGCAATCGGGAACATTTTTGTGGGGTCTTAAGTTCATTACCGATAGTATTAAACTGATATAGTATTAAACAGAAAGAATGCATCTGAAAATAACACATTCTGAACACTCTCCAGCCTGAAGTAACAAATTGGGTAGATTATGGCCGACCCTAGGAAATGAATTTTGGAATTTTAAATATTTTTGAGGGGTCTCAGGTTTATAGCCGAGAACTGTAGAATCTCAGATATATGAATAGAATTTTTATTTCGATGGTGGAAGGGAAAGCAGTTCAAATGTGCGTTTAAAATGTATATGTGTGCAAATTGTTATTATGTAGTAGGTCGTGGATAGGTTATTGGAAAGTGCGCCCGTTGTAACAGCAATTAATCAACGAAAAATTTTGCAATTTAAAAATTGTACGAGCCAAGTCTTACCGCCACTCAACTCAAAACCAATCAATACCAAACTATATATTCTGCCAACAAAAATCAGATATTTGCCTTTATTCATATAATTTTAAATATTCTGCCTTTCTTCAAATAACCATCATGCAGTTAATTACATCACAGACGCATTATCGTTTTTCCGCTTCCATTATTCGATTCATTACATCATAATTGTCAACCAAAATAACAAAACCGACCACCAATCTACTCGAGAAGTAGTTAGTTTTAAGAAATTCGAAGTTTATGAAACCGAAATTGAATTACGACAAAACCGAAAGCATCGCCCGAATTTTTTCAATGAACTATAACCCCGTGGGAAATGATTTTCTCGGAATATGAATTTTTATCGATAAACAGAAACCTCAAATTGGCACCAATTTCTCTAATGAAAGAGGGAGAGTTTATTGAAGATGGGAATTATTGAACGAGCGCAAAATTAGCTATGGTGCTATTGGCAAGTTTAGGAGTAGCATTTGAATCAAAACTGCGTTTTCAATTCCTACTGCATACTTTACACATTAAAATAGAAATATATAGACTCTCATTATTATATATTATACATTCAATGGAATAAAGTAATATACATAGGAAAATTGAACCTTGATATGTATAATTATTCCATAGAAAATCGAAGGGAAAGAAAAAGAATACATTGGGAAGTAGAACGGTAAAGGTAACGAGGGAATATTTCATATATGGGTATAATTTTAGGTTTTTCTTGTGGCTATTATTATGAACATAGATGTGTTTCAAAGATATTACTCAGATTAGTAGAGTTTCGGATTGGTGAATGGCTATGTTGAATTTAGAGTAATAATGAGAATCATGGCGTCCATGGGTTTGACAAACGGGACAGAAGCCATGTAGTTACTTCATTGTGTTACGGCTGAAATTTCATCCATATTTGCAGCTAGTGAGCGCATGAATAAAAAGTTTAGCTTCTCATTGTTCGGTTTTATCAAGGCTAAATTATCATTCACTATCTTCCACGTTCAATGAGCAATCTAAAATGTAATTTGTGATATATAGTGGAAGGATATTCCGTTTATTTCTCTAGTTCCAGCGGACGCCCAAGATGAGGGATTAAAATTGAGAGGAATAAGAGGGTTGATTCTGTTTTTGTCCTTTTAACTACGGTATATACGATGCGTTGCTAAATAACATATGGCGGTACGGTATGCAAGTTATAAAGGCAGAGATAAATTATCCCACGACTGTAATATCTGCAAGAATAATTCCTAGAAACGAAACCCTCCATAAATAATGTGTGTTATTCAGCTCCCATTAATAAAATTATTATACGAACGAATGGTTAATGAGATTGTGGTTTGAATTTTTCCTTTCAAATAGACGGAACAACGCGCTAATACTTCACAGCATTAAATGAAATAAAAGCGACCATTTTTTACTCAATAGATAAGGTCTAAACAGAATTTGCCTTTTTTGCTTCTAGCTTTATATCGCCATTTTGTCGATGTGTAACTGTGACACTAACGCGGAGTCTAAGCGTCTAGTTGGAGGTCTGGATTATATCGTTAACTGTATTTATTGTACAGTATTCAATATGACCGAACTAGATATAGTTTAGTCCTACAGGTAAATGTTGAGATTGAATTACAAAAACGTTATTTCTCTTTAGTTGCAAGTTGAATTTATATTATTTACTTGGTCAAGATTCTGCTTATATATAAATGTAGAGTTAATACAATAACTATAGCAAAGCTACAATACGTCTTGTCTCAAGGAAGTCAAGTCGTCACTGCTACGTAAGCAAAAAAGCAAAATAGGAAACAGGTATGTTCCTGCATTTTACTCACTTGCTATTTAAAGTGTTGTATCATTTTGTTTTTTATTCACTGACTGATTTCATTATAACATGTGCTATATTTCTATAACTGGAATTTATCATGTAATATATTAAATTCGTAAACGCAAGAGATACACAGGCGACATTGGGCTTAACGGTCAAACGGTTTGCGCTTGTTAGCAAATCAGTAAAGGCAAGCATTCAAAGGATTTCAAGTTCGTCAATATATTAATTAACGAATCATAGCACTACAAATTACAACTTCACCTTTCATGGTTTCACTTATTTATTTTCATATTGGGCTTGTCTGACTTTAGTTAGTGTCTGTGGCTTCCATGGAACGTGGTACATCTATCACACACCTTATGTACGGTGTGCACAGGCTGATATGGGTCATCTACCTTAATTACAAGATAGTCCATGTTACAACAGCATGTGATCCTATCAATGTTTTACTTATAATATTTACACGCTTAAATATGGTCAAGACTTTTCTGGCTAGGAACAATGCCATAGCGGCCCTCGCAAATGTTAAAGAATTATCATAAGTCAAAACGTGTAAGAAAGGCCACTGAGAAATACATAAACGAGCAAAAATGCCACACCTCAAACCTAAATATATGATTCAATTTATTATGTATATGTATGTCAAGTTATAGCGGGTCGAATGTGTCCCACGGGCCCTAGTTTGGAGACTTCTGAGGAAGGGTACATGGTTACGCTACGTAGTTGTAAAGAATCTGAGTTACAGTACTTGATTTCAGTGAAGTGGGAATCCGTTTCAAATTGACCTCGCCTCTAGTTAATGAACTTGAAAGATTAGGTAATGATACAAATCGTGCTTGAAACAACAACGTGATATATGTTTTGAAAGTTTCAAGTTACAGCATTAGTTGAGCAAGGAAGTAAGTCGAGTAGTCAACACGCAAGATAGAAAATGAGTCAAAAAAATCTTTTTTAAACTTGTGATTTGTGAGATTTCAAGTAAACCTTCTACCATGAATGTCCACTGGGAGTCACAAGCAGGAAAGTTGCCCGACTCTTTGATTCATACTTGCAACAAGTTAGTACTTTACTAAAAAAAGTTTAACTGTTTCCTGTTCGGTTTATTTAAGGCACAACTATCAATTACACTTTATGTATATAGATCTATTGTATCCAGAGCAATATATGATAGTGGTATAGTATATTCTTCTGACCGCCCATAGAGTATTTTTATAAGTTGCACTTACAAAGTATACTGTCATTGCCACATCAATATTCTTCACGTAAGGGAACCCCCTTTTTTCTACCAGTGGAAGCTGGCTACCTCAAATTCACATGGAAATTGCCCAAACTCCGTTTCCTCTGTTCTAGCATGTAAAGATAGTTATCCAATATACTTAATTTGCTCAGAACAATAAATTACTCTCGTTAGAAAGTGACATTCTGTAGGCGTATTTCGTTTTCTGTTATTTTCCACGATACATACAAAGCTCTTATGTTGAGTTCAAGTGATAGAGAAGTACCATCGTGTACTGAATGCGTCGTGTGTCTAGTCCAAAGCAATCTATATATTGACCCGTGACAGAACTAGGATGAGTAAACTTAGTTTTCAGGATATTTTATTAGAATTTTCACACCGGATCAGTGTCAATTAAACACCCAAGACAAATAACAGAGCAGTGACAGCCAGATATGATCAGAGGGGTTAGGTTGGGTCATTTGGCATGATTCCAAGCAGGCCCTGATAGGATCAGAATTTGCAAAGATACGTTGTAAAGAAATGTGCCGTAGATACTAATGTACTTGGAGATAAATCAATTGTATTTAGCAGTGATTTCAATGAGCAATCCGAACCTACTACCGGGCCCATTAATATCTCTATGCGGTCCTGTGGAACATAGGTCAATTATATTTACATAGAGAGAAGCAATTATCAGGAACGGCCTCGGGAGCGTGGGTAAACATCGGAAACAATTTTTTGCGAGGTTCCAGGTTCATGGACAGGAAAATTTGCTATGTTGGGATGCTATGGGATCCAGTGATATGAATAAAAATACCCGATTGGTGACCCTCTCCGCAATATACTAATTTTTCATTAGTAAGACTAAAGTCAACTTAGATAAAATAAAAGTATTCTGTGACTTTCACTGTTATATTCATTCATTAGATATAAAATAAGAAATCTCAGACTCACGTGAGCTAAACAGGATGCCGTGATACATAAATTTGTAATCGATGTAGATATACGAGAATGAGTGTAAAAGGTTAAGATTCCTACGTCTTGCTCAGCAGTAAGTAATCTTTTTATTTACTCTTAGCAGAACTTCTAGCTTAAGGTTTGATCTTGCATTTCGACTTATTGGGATTAGTTTTAAAGGTGCAGACGGCAGGTGATGTAATATCTCATGTACAATGGCGGGGGCAATGTCATAATACTACGAGATTCGGTACATAGTTTGATTACAAAGCAAAAAAATTGAGCTTATCAAAGAATCGGATGTTTTGTGTGATTATACAAAGTGCAAGTACTAGGAAAGTGTAGCTACAGTGGGCTTACCAAAGATGAGATGGAAGGTTCGGTCTGCCATGCCTAGCAGAATGGATGGTGTGCCGAACTACAAGAATTACTATTAGATATATACCTGTTAAAATGAATAATTACTTGGTCTACAGTAAGTTATTGAACTTATGGAATGAAGGGTAATAAATGTAGTACGTACTGTACGGTCCTTTTCGGTTTGAAAAAATGCGTATGTAATTATTTCTATTTTATAAATAATTCAAAAACTGCATCTGTGTAGGTATATATGTTTGTAGGTGTACATGTTTGAATGAAAACTGTTTAAACAACGTTAAAATAAACTAAAATACCGACATTTAATTATTTACGTTTAGTTTCTTGTTCTGAAATATTTGTGACCCAACATCGACACTACATTTTAAGTTCTGATATGTAACTCGTCCTGTGTAAGTTACACTGGGGCAAGTAGTAGCAAAACTCCTGTAATTTTGACGATTAAGTTGGCAGGTGCAAGGAATTACAAAGCATTTACAAGTTTCAAAGTTAAACCGGTTGATACTACTGAACTGAAGCTTGGAGTATTACTTAACGATATGTTTTACAAGGAATGTTTATACCAGCAAGCTTAAACGTAATACCAGGTTACGCTTTGGTATGATCTGGGGTCTCCGAGCAGTTCAGTATGTATCGTTTATTTAGCCGACAAGAGAAATAAAATGGTTTTATAAATCAATGAGTAAAAATGCAAAGCCTCAATCTTAATTGTATTATTTCATTTAATACGTATATGCATTTCAACCTCTAGAGGGCCGGAGAGATTATCTTTCCTTTAGATTAGCATGAACCTTAAAATACTCAGAGAAATCTCAAGTTCTAGCAAACAAGATATGGCCCGTGGACCACTGTTTTTTCAAAAAAAAATTTCCAATAGCCCAAGACTGCTCTAATGTTCCCTAGCGGTCGAGTAAAAGTGACTCCACTAATCTATTTTTGACTAGATGCTTCCACTCAAGTGGTTCAAGAGCTTATACTCAGTATAACTATATTACCCCCTGGGGGTAAACTCATGTTATAACACAACAATTAACGATTACAAAAAAATTCAAATCATTACGTTGAACCATTTACCATTTTATGAAATCAAAGATAGAGTTACTGTAACGTCACATTTGAATTTTCGCCTATCTTCGTTCCGCGGTTATAGCCTTGAATATGATGTGATGATTATAGCTGTCATTATATCGATTCTACCGCGCCCTATCGATCGCCTTTCAGGAAAGCGCTTTAACAACTATCTTCAAGGAGAGGTTATGGCAGATTTCAGTGAAAAAATATACACCGATAGATTTTGAAATAAACCTGTTTATTGGCGATGACAAAGTAGAGGGCGTGATTATTAATGGCTCATTATGTAACTTATAGGTCTCAAACTCACCGTCCATAAGTTCTTGAGACTTCGACAATTGGAAAAGAAAAGTAAGCATCAATGTACATAGTGACATTTCAGACCTGGTTTAGCATACGTATATTGAACCATGTTACGTCGCTAATTTTCCACTACTCGAATGATACCAGCTCAAGAAGTAACAATTTCGTTTAATTGCAAGCGGTGAAATTTACTGTTGCCTGGCGAGACATATCAAAATGACCTCTCCCATAAAAAATGCCAAGCATGTTAACTTGACGCCTGGCCCACCCATTATCTTGTTAGGGTTAAACGATAATTAAACGGGTCCTGTGGGGGATGAATTTCAACGGTATTGCAGAGGCAAAGGCATCGATACAGCGAGGTGAAAGCTTACATAGAACAATGCAGTGTGGATGGAAACGGAGAATGTGTGATTGCATTAGAAATTAGCAATGGATTGGACGCGTCCATTAGAACGTCTTGTGATTAATTATATTTTGTCGGAAATTCACATCAGATTGATTACGTTGCGGAAACCTTTGTGGCTTTTAGGCGTCTCTGAGGCAATTAGCGTTTGGGTTTATGCTGCGTTGATGTGGATTTGTTTTAAGGATGTGAAAAGAATTAACTGCAGGCATGTATTATTGTTTCCTGTGTACAACAGGTTATTACTACGACAATTTCTTGGATTGTATAAATTCTCACGGACAATTTCTAACACAATAATTTCTTACATCAGTTATTCTTACAGAGATATTTTTCACAGGCTGCATTTTCTTACACGAATTCTATTCTTACAATGATAATATTCTATATCAGGCTTTCTAACAAAGATATTTTCCACCGAATAAATGCACTTACACGCTAGTAGTATACGTTTAGATTTGGGCTGTAGATACCTGCACTTTATTTCTATTATCGTATCCGACCAACTACCATCCATCATATTTACAGCACAAATTCTTATAATTGTACTTAACATTTGAACAAGACCAGTACTTGTTACCAGTGCTTATAAAAAAGTGCCTATTTTTTTAAATCAACTTTAATTTTAGGGAAAATACCGATTTATTTACTTAATTTTTCAACGTGAAAGTAAATAAACATTGAATTATATTTAAATTACATATAAAAAGTAAGCACTCCTGTTATATACTGTAATATGTCATGCCTATTTGAATTGTTCACAGCTCTTTCCCGTAAAGATATTATTTTCCTTGACTACAAGTATATATTTGATCGACCTAATTCCAAGTTGCTCGCGGTCAATCAGGCTCTTAAACGCGGAAAAATCAATACGAATCCGTCGGCAGATAAGGGTCGTACTTCATCATTTCACGCGTTGTCACAAAAAGCTACAATAACGCAAATTAGTTGAGGTTTCGGATCAAAGTTCAAAATAATAATGTCGGAAAATAATGAAAAAAAATCTCCAAACTCGATCGTACGGAAAAACAAAGCGAGAAAAAAGTAAATGTTTTGGTGAATGCGATGCCGATGTTTCTGTTCTCCAAATAATTTGTTTAAGTCAGTGATTCTCACACGGAAGCTAGTAGGTTCCCTGGGGAGGAATATCAATCTTAGTAGATGAATTCTAGCCAGGCAAGAATTCCAAACCGGGAAAGAATGCACTCTGTATATACAGTCTGTCTCAAAAGTCAGAGGTATAAATTGCAGCTTGGTAAGTGATTATTCGTTCCCCGATGGAATTTCCAATGCACTAACGTTAGTGTCATCTGCATAAAAATGCCCATTATTGTAGGTAAATATCGAAATAATTCTCAATGACTGGTTTTGATTTATTCTAAAGTTGGCTGAGATTGAACGAAATCTGAAATTATATGTAGGTGACTTTTGAGACAATATATATCAAATTAAATACCAAAATACAAAACTAAAGGCTGACCATTTTAAAACTCTCAATAAGAAAGACATTGTATAGGCCTACGAGGGGGGGGGCGTAGATCACCATGCATACGTGATACGTTTAATATGAATGACTTGATATGGCAATTCAAATTGGGGAGGAATGAAGGACTGTGACTTCATAAACTGAGTACACCACTGGTTTATATGTCTATTTTAGCGAAGGATCGTTTGTTACGACTGATGAATTTTAGAATCAGATTGAAGGGAGACAGAAAGAGAAAGCGTAAAAATTATTTTGTGAATACCGAAGAATTTGTGATGGATTGACTCATATACATGTAGTCTCTTGTTGGAGTTAATTCAGTAAGGTTTTGAATAGGAGCAGAAAGTCGACAAATTTTGTAATTTTATTAAAGATATTGCATTCGTATAACCATAAGGAAATACTTTCAGCTAATGATGGGTCGTGGGTACAGTGTAGCCAGACTATACTCAAGGCTCAGGTTGACTCTATTACAGTCTTGACGACGGAACACTTAGCAGAAAGACGGCAAAAACACGTCATTCGTATGATATTTAAGTCCGCTATGGCAAAATGAACGCATAAACGCATTTGAAACATTGCTGGAATAATCAAGAAGCTATACAAAATTTAATTTCTTATTTATCTACTGGGTTAGTTAGTTGTAAGATCTTGTGAGGTAAACAATGAATAGGCCGATGGGAAACAATTATCAGATTATGCTAAGGGCAGCCAGCCTTGATGTTAGGAAACGGTAATGATGACAGTTAGACTCTTTTCTGAAAGGTGTCAAGATTATCGTATTGTGATAATACATATCTTCGCACTCCGTAGATCTCAGTTTTACTATTTATCAATTCACAAAGATAACTTATTTCATTATGATTACGATCAGTTCACACAGGCAAATTTTTTAAAAGAAAGGTTTAATCTTCGGAGATTAACTGCATTGTTAACCATAGCGTACAGCTATTTCATCAGGTATAAACTATATTATGTATTATTCAAGATAATAATATTTGTAATTCAAATATATAATTGATTGTTTGCTAATAAGTTATTTAATCAGTCTATTCATAGAGATACCCCGTCTTATTTATTCCGCCATTTTTTCTTCTTAGAGTTCGAATTTATTTTTTCACGTTCATTCGGAAAAAAAGATAGCAATTGGCTGGATTCAGGTGATACTGTATTATGGTTCGTTGATTTTGTGTCATCTAGATATTTCCAAAGTCAGGACAGAGGTGTATTTGACGATCTATTGGTTTGAAGTCGCATGTCAACGAGCGTAGATGTACCCTGTTTGCAGTGGAAATCATAAATATGCAGTATATATTTATATGTATGTAGTACTCAATGTGTAGTTTATTGTGCAAAGAAAGCACAATATTTGCAAGAGAGTATAGAACAGTGTTTCCTAACTTTTTTTTATAAGTCACAGACTTCATTGAGAATCTGCTGAAATCTATAGTAAGAAAATTTGATTTGAACCAAATTTGGAGTGGTGAGCTAAGTATACGAGTGGATTTAACCATATAACTCTTGTACCCTTATTCAATTCTCACGAGAATATCTTAATGTGGAGATATTCAGTATTTTACAAGATATATTAAAATCTATGTCTCACTTTGAAGTACTTCAATTCCTGATTTAGACTTTTGGTGATACTTTTTGCATGCCAAGGCTTGCTTTCATTATTATTCACTGTGTTGCGATGCGCCATAGCTTGAAAAACTTTGTACCGAAGTTAAAACTAGGTACTTAGTAGGACAAATGCTTAAACAATTACCACAAGTTAAGTCTGAGGCTTGGCATATCTAGCAATCTGTTTAGCATAGCATTCAGTCTGTATGCCCGTCTGACACTTTCGCTCAAGACCTTTTCAAGCTGAATCGATAAAAGAGCAGCAAAAAACGTAATCCGCCAACTTCAACGTCACACACGTTGCCTTGTCAGAGGTCAACTAGACCTGTTGATAGGTTTGCATGAAGATCGATACGTAACAGACAGTGAGTTACATGGCGTTTATAAATGAACTGTACGCTTGGTAGCATGTGTGTTTGAAGCGTATTTGGAAACTGCGGGACTTTGGTGTTATCAAAGCAAAGGGATAATATGAGACTAAGGAAGCTTCGAGGCCCTTGATCCTGGAGGGCCCGAGAAAAGTCATGTAACAGAGGGATTCAGCTAGTACCACGGTTCGGGGCCCAAGAGCCAAATAAAAATACATGAAATGCATTTTTTCAAGATTCAAGGTGACGTGTATAAAAATATTCGTAGGAGATTGTAAGAGAAGTAATGAAGCTTAGGCTTCAGGGCTCCGGAAAGAGAAATTTTGATTACACTAGTGCCTTTGAAATGTGAGATTCAGTACAGGAATTTCAATCTAAAATGAAATGGTTAAGTTTTTAATGAAAATTGGGGTTTGACATGTGAGATTATGATAAATAAACTGGTTGAAGGAGGTAACAGTGGAAATTCGAACCTGATTGGTTACGAAGACGTCCCGTGACTTTCTACCTTTGAGAGTCCAACAAATGTAGGCCCGGCACTGCTCAGGGATGAATATAGACCACTTTGTGAACTCCGGTCGTAAGGGGATACAACATATTTCGCTTTTCACGCTATGAAGATTATATTCCTAACTGCGTTACAAAATATAATCTCAGATATTTCAAAAGTTTTCCATATCATAATCCTTGAAATAAATTGCCGGTTATGCAGCGGATTCCGAACTAAATCTTTTAGTAAGGGAGCGACGCGTCACGCAATTTAACCGGGAGTAAATAAGTGGGTGAGATAGGTTACCCCAGGAACACCCAGTTACCTCGCATTAACGTATTAAATCTCAAAACCACACACAATTATTCCAAGAGCGTCTACTAACATCGAAAACAGATATTATCAATTTCACGTCTACTTAAAAATGCGTAAAATCTCGCTGAAGTCTGCTCTAATCCGCCAACTTAATCTGAAAATTAGGGCTCAATATTCGAACTTATTAGAGTTTATTTGGAATAAGGTTTCAGATATTACGTGATATCTTATTGCTTAATGATATTTATATTTAGTCTTCAAATTGGTCGTTTGACATTTATGACACAAACAATGAGTTAAGTGATGACGCTCTTTACCGAACTGTGTGGTTAGTTAACGCCATAGTAATAAGGAAAACAAATAAAAAATGTTAAGCTTAAAGCCAGCATTTTTATCTACCTATCCACGACGTTAAGCGATGGCCTAGTGTATTTATATTTAAATATACAATTTTGATGAGGTCCCACTAATCTGGTACCGCGGTTTACCACCCTCCTTCATCCCGTGGCTTAGATTGTAACTGAGCACACCGCTTCGTTAAGGATTTAACGCGTTCACTAGCTCATCGCTCTTTTTAACACTCTACCAGAACGTTCGATCAAACCTGCATTTGCAAAACAAACAGTGACCGACGTAAAGAATTAGAAACGTCAAGTAATTACCAGATGTTTTTTGTTTTGACCACTTGGAACAGATTCCGGAACATGTACAAGGACTCCCTGCTCTTATATGTTTGTGAACACGATAACTTGTTACGCCTGACTATGATGTAGAAATACAGAAGGAAACATTCTTTCTGCACCGAAAACTTACACCATGAAAACATATTTTGAGTTTCTGAGGAGTGGTAAAAATTATCATAATGACTGTTTGGTTGTCTTTCATACAAATGCTCTTTCTTGGTTTCGTTCTATGACTAAAATTTGAAAAGGAACGCAGTAAAAAGCATACTTGTGTCGAAGCCACACAAGTGTATTAGAGTGACAGATTATTTCTTATATATTGGGAGTTTGCCATAAGTTGCCTGTATAAGTGCTTGTATATTGGAATTTCTAGTTTGGTTGCTAGAGCTCTCCTAGATTTCATTCCCTGCATATTGTAGATTCTAGAAGTTAGTAACTAGAGTATATATGTCAGGATTATTCTATTTTTTATTGGATGTTGAAATGAGGAAACTGCACCATTACGTACAAAGTTTTTAGTTAGTTTATAGCGGCAAGTATTGCTATATACTAAGTGCAGTATTTGAATATATATTGCCCAGTATTACAATTCCAGTTTGAATAACTTATAGCGCAAAAGGATTACGAACTTCCAAACCGCTACGCTCTCAGTAGGAAGGCCTGGTTGGTGGATGCGGGTGACTGACCCGTCCTCAGACTGACCCCTGCGTACAAAATCTGAATTTTGTGACGCAATATATACACATATACAAAATTTGATCACGCAAAACTATTTGTATTCAACTCAACTCGTATCATTCGTCTCAAGAACTTAAGCACTTAACCACAATTCACGAGGCGTTGCTGTATAGAAAGCTATCATTAAGCTTTTTGGGAAAGAATGCAGATTATCCCTTCAAGTCTTTCAAACACACCACTGCGCATTTTGAACACATCTTTAGTGTTGTCACATAGCTGGCAATCGTCCATCAGTTCAACCTTTATATCTACCGTGCATTGCTGACATAAATGCTCACCACACACAGTGTCATAGAAACTCAAAAGCCTCTACACTCTTTATTATACAATGTATATTTTACGCTTTTATTTCGTAACAATTTGTTCTCAAGTTACCTAGCACCGAAAATTATTTGTTCACTGCTTCAACATATCATGTATAGAAAATGTAAAATAAATGAATTGGCTAATATACAGAGTAGTTTGAACATCCCGATACCTTATGGATAAGTAATACATATGATAACTTATGAGCCATATGAGATACATATGAGCCTTATATAAGCCGAATTTCAACGCACTTGCCAAAGCATCGACCTTTCTCTGTGTCATAAAGGGCAATTTATAACATAATCAAGGTACAAATGTCAAATCATAGCGGTCATAAATAGAACAATGACATATTTCATATCTATGATATTCAGCTACACAATAAAATCATATTCGACACCTTCATCGACCTTTGTGTACTAAACAGATAAAATCGTGTCCTTTTCCCTGTTCTGAGACTAAACAATTGCCGACAACTTTTGACTGCCGCGTGTGTATTGTTCCGTCATAATCGACCATTGTTTGACTCATGACGTCACAATATAGGGAGGTCTGTCTGATAATTGGACAAGGTAGATCGGGTTACGGACCAATCGAATTCTGGTTTGTTTTAAATTTAAATAAACAATGATGTCCTGGTGTTCTAGGCTTTTTAATTATGTAATACATACATATCGTACATATCGCGGGTTATTCGTATCAGCTATAAGGTATTTATGTAGCGTATAATGTGTGTCATAAAATTCATGGTACTGCATTGTCTGTATAGGATTTCAGGTTGAATTATTGCATATATCAGTTTAGACCCTTCTACATCAGCTCTAGACTTACAGTCTGAACAGGGAAAATATATGGAAATCTCACTTGAATATTGATTGTAATTGCATACAGAGAATTTAGTACATTTTTATAGTGTAGCAGTGTATCAAGGCAGTTGTATTTATACTTTGTTATTCTCTATTTATTGCACTATATATCCAATGGTATAGCAAAGATTTATGTAGTTGTGAGAAATGTATGACAATGTCGCGCACCTTAAGTTGCCTTTCCCGAATATAATCATAAAACAAAAATCTGTTAGCAACCTATGCAGTAATATCTCGCAGTACGTCATTAATTAATTCCGTGATTAAGCCGGACGTCTTCACCAGTTTTTATCCTTCATCCCAATTTCACCTAGCGGTCCCAGCCCACCGGGCATAATCCAAATTTCCTATGAACAGTTTCCCCCTGAGTTTATTCCACATTCGAATCGAACTCCCCTCTAATTTCTATGTTACTGCACTACTGTTTAGATTTCAGCTTCCAATTATACTGGGGAAAAATTAAAGTCTGTATATATTTCCAAGTTCTAGCGGGCCCAGGAAAAATTTACTGCGAGCGAGAAGCAGCCAGCGAGTCTGGAGATATAGTATCTATGCAATGAAGTATGGCAGTGAGCTTTCAGAAATTCTCAAGTAAAATATTTCTAGGACATTGCAAATACAATATGGAGTTTAAGAAAGTTTAAAATTAATGGGAATTTTTTTTCACATTTATTACTACTTTGACTAAATGCGCCATTTTAAATGCTTTGAAAAGACTCCGTGATCACAGACAGGTGAGAAATTGGTTTTGTCTTAATTCAGTTCACCTTTCAAACAAGTTTTGACTCTTATTTGGCAATTCTGGTGAAATGAAAGTTTTGTAAAGTTTTGTAAAATTCAACATAGAGCTCTCTCATGCGTGACGACCGCTTTCACGCATGATTAGGTGTGGTTCGGGGTGTGACGATTTACTGGTATTTTTCGCACGTCATTATACCCCACATATATAGCCGACATGGGGACATAACACAAACGTGAGTAGTGTAGTACTTGATTATGAATTGATTGGGTGATTTTAAACGAACATGCCTTCTGTGGATTCTGTGGATTTGTGTTCAACTCGTTATTCTGACCGCTAGGGGACGTTGGAGCATTCCCGAGGCGAGCGTTTGGATCGGGCTTTTTTTAATAAATATTGCTGCTGCGAGATACCCTAAGACACCGCACTATATCTGGTTCAAATCGGTCCAATCTATAACCACAATGGATCCATTATCCAATTTATTTTAGCTGGGTTTACCGTGAGCTGGTGATTGTGTCTTGCCAAAATACATGGATATGGTTCTGGCAAGGTTCGAACCCGCATCGCTGAGGTTGTGTTACTCCTAACGTTAGTATTTTTACCAGTCGCACATACGCACAACCGTGCGACCAATTTTCAAAAGCGTTATCGTGTCTGAAGTGGCGAAAAGCGTTCATACTAATGTTTAACTTTGTCTTCACTACATTCTGTTGTATGTAGAGATCGCACTTCCCGTATGAACAGTTAAAAGTCAGTTGTTAAACTGTGTTTAAGATGTAACTGGAAACTTTTGAAATAGTGAAAGACTGAAATGTCATGCCGCACACCGTCATGGTTCATTACTACATAGAATTTGTTGTTACGGTGCAGTTGAATCGTCGACAAAACAAAAAATTTCTCGGACGAAAGCTCAGCTCTGCTGATGTGAAACTATGTGCGCCTTCTTGCTAACCCTGTGTACGACTAATTAGGCAGAAAAACTTCACGTTTTTGACCAGAAAACATTCACGTTTTTTTGCAACGTAATGAAAATGGTGGAAGAGAAACGAAAATGCAAAACAATTCTGAGTGAGGCCCATATCCAACTGGTAGGGGAAAATGAGTGACTCTTTGGTGAAAAATATTGATATAGAATTGTACTTCGTCCACTACACTATGTACATAGAAACATGTCAATGATTAACAAAAATTAACCAGTTTAAAATCAGGGCTATATTTCCTACAGCACAAACCAAGTTACCCTTTACTTGTATCAAGGATATAGCGTGTCACCAAATGACAGTAACAAATACACGAGTTATGTTGGAATTTATAGTTAGGAATCGAAGAAAGAAATATTTAAAATTCATTATTTCCATGTACTAAAAAATCTTTTTAATCTTTTCTCACTGAATATCCCACATATTGAATTATTAAACTAGCAATTATTACATTTGCACGCAGTAACCAGCGAACCAACCTTGCGCAAATTGATTTGTGAGTGATAAGAAACAGCTACATGCTCCTAACCCCGTCGTCTACACCCATCCTCTGCTTCATTAGCAATTGTTTACATCCCCACATACTCAACCTCGGGAGTACTCCCTCTTCTAGATTTTGTTTTTTTATTTCACCATTTTCAGACAGGAATCTCGTTAGTTGAGTTGAGGCTCCATTTTAACTCATTTTGAGACGCCAAATTCCCAGTTGCAGAAAATTAGGGATGTAAATACTTTGAAGTTTTTTGAACTATAATTACTCTATAAGTAATAATACTGTATTTTCGTAGATTTTATATCTCTATGGTAGAATGTATGGCAAAACAAATGTGAAAGTACATTTGAGTTATAATTTGGACATAACAATTTTAAAAATAAAATTGCATTTAAACGTGAACGCGAAAGTAAACAAAAAATATGTGTAGACATTTGAGATATAGATCTTTGAAAGTAAATAATTAGTAAGTGTGAAAAAGTTTAGTAAATATATCAATTTTTAGTTTGGGAAAAAATCGCAATGTGGTGTTAGGTATATATTACAATGTGTTGTGTGTATTTGACAAGATTATAAAAGAGTGCAGAACCCCATTAGGAAGAATTAGTCCAACTGAAGCCAGGAGTGATTTTATGCGGAATTACGGCTCGCTTCGCGAAGGTTAAAGTCGAGATGTAAGTTAGCACTTTAAGTTCGAGATGTTTGCACGGTTCGCGAGCAACAAAACAAAATATAAACCAGCTGAATTATGGGAACAGTCTCATCTAGTATTTTATCTATAAGATAAATTTGCCGCTGTACGAGGAATGGTGGCTTTACCCCATGACGATGAATGTAAACTAATGTGATCTATAGACAAAATGACGATTGTATTCCGACAAGAGATCCTAAGTATTCTAAGTCACACATCAAAGGGACTGTACCGTTAACACATTCCTCTAACGAAGGAACAAGCTTCCTGGAAGAACTAACACTCCCCCACTCCTCCCGGGCAGCGATTCAGATATATGATATTTTGTTTAGATTTACAACAAATTTCCATTTTAGGAGGTTTGCTACCGTTTTTTTTTACAGCGGTTTTTAAACTTCATTGGGGTTGCATCTTGCTCGAGAACTGCGTTCCATAGTAAGGGCGTAAAAACTAAAATATGTTATGACAGACAATAATATATATTTATATGTTTAGATAGTTATATCATGCTTGAAAAATTTTCTAGCTGTGTATCATGTTGTTCAGTGTATATATATTTCCAATACTATACACGTATACACCATTATCCCTTCCCCTCAGTTATTTGCTTAGGCATATAGGTTGCTGTACAAATATCCATATATATATATATATATATATACAGTTTCAACCATCTGCTTAAAGAACTCCAAATAAAATAGTCAATAACAGCGCATTGAAATCTCATTAAATAAAAACGAAGTGGGCCAAATTAAAAATTATTTAAATATTTCTGACAGAACGCCTACATCAAGTCCTTTAAAGACTTATCTGGGCAAGGCAGGGTCGCCCTGGTGGTACTATGTGTACAATTGTATGTGTTTGTATCGGTTGATCCCGTGCATACCGTCACGTAATCAAAGTCCACTTCACCCAGACCTACCGGTACTTCACAAGATAAAAATTACTACGTTCTTCTATGTGTTTAAGTTACCGACCGTTCAATGATTTCTCTCACACTTTTGCGCAGCAAAAAGAACGATTTTTCTGTGTCTAGCACCTAATGCAATATCAAATACAACAATAGCTATAACGATAAAGTATGTTTATCTCGAAACAACGTCATCATTTTTCTACGGATCTTTCTGCGGATAAACCTGACATGGAGGTTGTAATGCCTGTAAATGTAAATGTAAAATATGCATGAATGTAAATGTAAATATGCATGAACAAAGGGGAAAAACGCTATCTAGGACATCTCGAACGCCCCCTGCGGTCAAAATAACAATCTTTTACACGCACGTTCATCATTTTCTATTCTATCTCCGCTATCGGTATGTCCCGGGATAAGCCAAGTCTGTCCTAGTACTCAATATACAGTAGATCTCCACTTAACGTCGTGAAATGGTGTAAAATGTGACTTTAAGTGAAACGACGTTCAACGAAAATAATTTACCATAAGCCCAATGATATAACCAGTGCACATTTACTGCTCAAGATGAATCAAGGGATATTTTCTTCAATGTAAAAATTGTACAGAGAAAGTCTTATCGCCACTCAACTCAAAACCAATCAGGTACAGACACAGCAGCACTGGGCGCTTCCGTACAACATTGTTTATTGTTTCACGTTTGTACGATTATCAAACACATTCTATTTACATTTCATTTACCTTTTATTCATTGGCGTTATAAGCAAACGACTATTCAATGAACTATTGTATACCGGTTGGATTAACACTGGAAAATCAATATTTCATCATCAATGTTTTCCCTTTAATAACGATTGTCCACTGATGCACAGACT